>JAVYIG010007365.1:0-102978 GCA_035222895.1 Strongylocentrotus droebachiensis
ACTAAATCTCCCTTTTGCTTCCGTATACTATTTGTTATTCTTTTTTCTTCTTTTTTTTTTGGTGGGGGTGGAGATTGCATTTAATTTGTGATGAAATGTTAACATGTTCCCCGGGCTACATCATCACACTGATGCATTCATTGCATATACATGTACAGATGTCAAAAGATGGATAGACTTGAGCAATTATCAACGTGCATCAAAACCTGTACACTTTAACTTGCAGCGCCTCTTTCTGCATATTACTGCAGCTGAAAGTTCCAATGAATAAACAAAAATCACAAACCTCTGTCTGATAAAATTGATTTTTTACCATCTTTGACAAGAATAAGTAAAGTGGATAGCTACATGTATTCCATCCCCGGTCCCCCCACTCAGTGTTATTTAGGGTTTGCGTATGCTTGTTCCCTCTTTTTGAAAGCACCCCCTATCTGAGGACTGCCAACATTTCCAAACCCCCCTTTCGCGGGCTTTTCGCTGGCTTTTCCTGCCTTGGAGACCCCCCTAAATTCAGAAAAATGCTCAATTTACCCCTTCTCAGAAGTCCAAAGAGATGAGAGAAAAAAAGAAAAAACACCCCTTTTTAAAGAAATCTCTGGGTGAAAAGTCAAATACACCCCTTTTTTTACAATTCTCGGGCCGGACTTTGTCGCACGAAAAGTACCCCTTTACCGGACATTTTGGTAACACGCATGCGGTCATTCCGACCCCGGAGTGGGGGGGGGGGGGGGCCGGGATTCCAACCTAAAGAAATAGAGATATTAATTGTGATCAATTTCTTCAATCAATTTCTATGAAATGAAACCTCAAAGGTTAGATATTGTGAAAACATTGCAGAATTAGAAAATGTCAATTGTCAATAAAATGCAACACAGAATATTTGATATTAATTTTCATGACCTTTCCACCATGGAAAGCAAAGCACAACCCCTTAAGACTAAGTGCCCTTCTCTGGTAAATCTATCCCATTGACTTTGTGTGTACATAATCACTATGCAAAGGTTATGTTGCTAAAGATAGAGACACCCTACTCTCGTTTGAAAATTAATCCTCAACTTGGCAATTGTATTTCTCAGAATTGCGAAATAGAAAATATCTGAAGTATTATATCTCGAGAGGTTGAAATGGGATTTATCCTCGATTCTTGAGTGATTGAATGTTTGGTCATGTTACATTTATTTCATAATAGAAATATGGAGTTCTGTGACATGATTATTGGCACGTCCTCATTCCCAGATTTCTCAGAACTTGTCGGTGAATATATATTACCACAAGCTGTTTAGTGCACTTGAGAAAAAAACAGGAAAGGCTGGCTTTCCTATGAATTATTCAGATGGAGAATTTCTGGATATTGCCCTAGGCTTTGGTTAGGAGTTGATGGAAAATTGGTTTTTAGAGAAAGGTATAATATGTATAGAAGATGAGAGAGAGAGAGAGAGAGAGAGAGAGAGAGAGAGAGAGAGAGAGATGGTGGGAGGAAGAGAGAGAGAGAGACGGAGACAAAAAAAGAGAGAGGGAGAGACAGGTAGAGAGAGACTGAGGCAGAGAAAGAAATATAGTGTGAGAGGGAGAGAGAGAGGTACAGAGACAGAGACGGAGACACACAGAGAAAAAGAAAGAGAAAGACGGGAGAGAGAGAGAGAGAAAGAGAGAGAGTAGAGAGAGGAAGGAAGATAATAGAAAAGGAGAGACAGAATGAGAGTTTTAAATGTAGAAAACAGGTGTGGATAAATGTATATGATGAATGATTAAAAGTTCATGTGATGATATTGTCTCTGCGGTTATGCTATCAAGGGCTTTATTTTCAAAAATTGAGCTAGTTATTGTAAGGTCAAGAATTTAACAAGGCATGAAAGTGACCTGCCAATGCCTATGTGAAGACGTATTGTACAACCATATGTAGCCTGTTTAAAATTGCATAAACAATAACAATAAACAAATTTCTATGTCCCTTTCGTCTTAAAAAATGGCTATACAT
This sequence comes from Strongylocentrotus droebachiensis, assembly GCA_035222895.1. Taxonomy (NCBI): domain Eukaryota; kingdom Metazoa; phylum Echinodermata; class Echinoidea; order Camarodonta; family Strongylocentrotidae; genus Strongylocentrotus; species Strongylocentrotus droebachiensis. Next base: position 1,979 of record JAVYIG010007365.1, read on the forward strand.
GGGCTTAAAGGCATTGTTTAACAATGCCAAATCTGAGATGCATGGCCCTACATGTTATCAGCATCTGTGATATGGTGTTATATTGAAGCCCTATAAGAACTGCGGACCATGAAGTGCCTCAAAAAACTAAAAATCTTTGAGTGACTCGTTTTACCATACTCATTTTCCCCAAAAGACTGTAGTGTTATAAAAACAGTTTTTGAAATTTCGAACTCCAATCATAAATATCTTGATAATCTGACGGGCGATCGGCTTGTTAACGTCATGGGATTCCTGACTGACCTAAAGGTTTATAATTCTGATTGCAGCATGAGCTAAATTCAGGATTTTGTTTAGAATCTGAGACAAAGATATCCAATCCCTTTAAACAGTCAATTGCAGTCATCACCTTGATTGCTAGAAGAGAAAGAGGGGCACATTGCAGCAGTAGATGAACCTTTTTTCCCCTCATTTATTTATTTAGTTTTTTTTAGAACTGTTATTGCATTCTTTATTGTTCAGCAATGCCCCTGATAGTATGACTCACTTTAATAAGTCGTGTAGACATGGATGAACTTTTTTCCCTCTTCCCAGAACTGTATTGTGCTTGAATTCTATTGTATCAAATATCCTTGATATTCCATATGATTAACATACAATCACGTGATTATGTTGTCAGTTGGTGTTCAAGCTCGTGACACTTTTGCGTTGTGCGTAGGGAGAGTGGGGGGGGGGGGGGATGGGACACGTCAAACGTGTGGGCCCGTTTTCTACGAATTCATTTAATCCCGACCTGCCACCTACGATCACGTTTATTAAACAAAGGAAAACTTAGACCTGAGACTGCATGTAACTTCTTCTGTTAAACCCAATTTTGCACAGGTTTTAATCTTAGTAGAATAGAGTCTTAGTAGAGTCAAATAGTCAAAAACAGGTTTGAATTTAACCTGTGGTCTACACCATGGTGAAACCCCCCTGCTCGACCTAGAATAAGCATAAATAAGTGTGCAGAAAACAAAAATATTGCCCCTATTATCGGACATGGGACACTGGTGTACTACACTTTATATAGAGGTATAAAACCATGAGGTTTAAAAGAAAAAAACACTTTTGTGAATCGCATGCGTTTCAAATGTCTGTCAAAGTCGCTTGCTTACAATATATTTTATCACCTGCGAAGTGTTGCAGCGGCGCACAAAACGTTGTGATCTCTTAGATCCCTTGTTGACCATACATTGCGAGACAAACAAATATCACTAGCGATATTATTTTCGATAATTTGTTTGATATCGGCAATGAACACTTTCTTATGTTCTTTTACTACATGTGTTTCATCATTTTTTTAGAGCTAGAAGGCTGTTAAATCTGCCTTAAAGATAAAGACCAGTTATGGTCATGCGATTGCATTGTGAAAGAAACGTTGTGGAATCGATCAGAAAAGGTTGATCATCTAGCATATTAGTATTGGTGTGTACTGCAAGGTTCTGGAATCATCAAAATGATAAGAAATTTGGCCCTGCCTTTGTAAAGTTACAAGCACTGTACGCAGAAAGATGTATATGGGACTACGCACACGTGCGCGACACGTGCGTTTATCTCTCACAATCCAATAGATAAACTAATTTACCAAATATATCAATTAGTAGGCGGTTTCCCAGCAAATTTGTTATCATCATGTATTAGTCAAAACATATTCTTTCACGTGATTGGTAATAAAGAGCTTCAATTTCATTTTTTGAAATTGGGGCGTTTCCATTACTGGTCTTCACCTTTAAAGTATGTGAGTAAACGCCTTTCTGGCTCTCAACGCACAATATCTTAGTGATCATCACCAAAAGATTATTCACACTAAAGTTGTTTTATATGATTTCTCTCTTTTTTCTGCACTACTTGAAACTGTCATGCAATTGTTTATGTTGTAATTTCCTAAAACATAAATATGTTTTAAAAGATAAAGAAATTTTAGCTTTTGCTTTTTGTTTAAAATCAAGAGGTACTTTTGATAGCAAGAATCCAAGGGGGTGTTTTACAAAGTTTGTCATCAGTGACAAGTGACAGTTGTTGTTATAAGCTACTGAAATCCTTGCTTCTGATTGGTTATCAGCAGATTTGTCACTGACTTTTGTCATTTGTCATTGAAAAAAGGCTTTGTGAAACGGGCCCCCAGGTCAATGAAATTGAAAATGAAATGTTTTTGATTCATGAATATCATCAGGAAAACATGCACTTCTTGGAAACAGTTAATAACTCAATTTCCTTTTATGGTTGTAGTGAGTATTCTTGTTAACCTACATATTAATTTCACTTTTATAGCCCCTTTTGTGTGAAATACAAGGTGTGAGGACACTATTTGAAAAAAGAGATAAATTATATGGCAATTAATTTTGCCGGTTGAAACTCTAACCAGCCCTATCGACCTATATTTTTAGATTTATCTTGGAAAGCTTAACAAATAACCTATTTAAAAATTTAAAAAATGCACTAACGGGCAACTGAACACAACTAAGAAATATAAAACATTAAAAAAACATGACTCTTCTACATAACATGACCTGCTTATCTTGTCATTCCTTCTCTCTGTCTCTCTCTGTCTCTCTTTTCTTCTTGTTTCTTCTTCTTCTTCTCTCTCTCCCTTTTTCTCTCACTCTTCCCTTCTCCCCCTCACTCTCTCTCTCTCCTCTCTCACTCTCTTTCTCTCTCTCTCTCTATCTCTATCTCTCTCTCTCTCTCTCTCTCTCTCTCTCTCTCTCTCTCTATCTCTCTCTAATTCACAATGATAATGAAGAGCTCTCTAATGCACCATTATTAATGTGTCTCCAGTCTACCGCTCATCAAACACAGACCAATGGCGTTTCGTAGAAACCTTAATTTGTTGCGTCTATCTCACATCCAACTGCACATAATGCTTGTACTGTTCATGGATGATAGCAGAAGGATGTTGATTAGACATAGCAACAGACTCCTCGAATTGTCCATGGAAATTATTCCTATCCGTACTCGCCCTTTTTTTATTCTATTAAAGGCAATCCCAAGTCCTGGGAATGAACTTTAGAAAGAGAAACTCCCAGAAGTTGTTCTGAATCATTGAAAAAATTGTGAGTTGAAATGCAGAAGGTCATTATTGAAAATTATTCCTGTCCAAACCTTTCTTAATCAGTTAAGTGTAGTCTCAAATCCCTGCATTGAAGTAGTACTCTAGGGATAATGCTTGTAAATACTCTTGATCGCTTTAATATTACACCTTCGGTTGACAGGCAGAAGGGGCATAAATGGAATTCCTTCTTTTATTATTCTGTTTAAGGCATTCATGCATCCTTGCAGTAAAATTTTACTTCAGGGAGACTGCTAGTAAGTACTCATGAGTCATTCATATCATTATATTTTGAGGGGCAGAAGGACATTGGGATTTTTTTTCTTCTATCAGCCCATTCTGTTAAAAAGTAGTCATGTGTCCCTCTAGTGAACTACAGATAGAAGCTCCTATAAATCACCACAAATTGTTAATCAGTTGGTCAGATGCAGAAGGGAATTTATGAAAATTATTCTTATCCATCAGTTGAAGGTAGTCTTGAATCCCTGCAGTGACATTGTACTGCTAGTAGATCTGTTTGATCACATTTTCTGTTGAGAGGCAGAGGAGCATTATAAAGGGGAAGTCCATGCTGATGAATTTTTAAAGGTGCGATCAATCAAACACAAATTGGCAACTCTGTGACAAATCTTGCAATGTCCCCTCCCATTTACCCTATAACTAAAAAATGAACATAAAACATTTATATTTAAGAAAATGAAATATGTTTTTACCTATTCCATCATCAATAACTAGGAAATTGGAGAGGACCATGCAAGATACATCACAGTGTTGCCAATTTGTGTTTCACTAATGACATCTGCACAAATTCATAACTTTGCTATTTAAATCGGATATTGCTCAAACTTTCACTAATTTGGTTGTCTCATGTTCTTGCTTTGATCAAAAACAATTTTATATCAGGATGGACATCCCCTTTAGTGGAAATCATTCCTCTACACCCATTTGATCTGTTTTACAGGTAATCTTAGATCCATGCAGTGCACTTGAGAAAGACGCTTATTAAAATGTAATTGTTTCAAGCTCTTGGGAGGTGCTTAATGAACTTGCATCATTTTACACAGAATTCAATCCATGCAGTGTACTTCAAGTTCAGAACGACTCTTAGATTTATTTGTTGCAATCTCTTGAGAGGGGCGTGACAAACTTGTATCATTTTACACAGAATTAAATTAATCAACCCCTTGGCGCTATTAAAGTACTTGATACTAAAGATTTTATTGTACCAACATTAATGTGAAATACAATACTGGAATGTTAAAATAGCTTGAGATATATTGTTCTTTGTTGACGAGAGGCCACTGGGAGATGTATCCAGATTTTTACGTACATGTAGCACGAGGTTGTTCAGATTAGCATAACTATGACAAGAATGACAAATCTTGCTGAAAACCACATACTTTAACAGCCAAGTACATGCATTTATGGGACTAGAAAGTTGTATGATTATCCATCAGAGAAAATTATACTTCATTGGAAAGATATGAGCATTTCCAAAGCATTTCCTGAGAGTTTTTTTAAAAGCAATTTTTTTTTATCAAGTTACACTGCAAGTTTGATAATTTTCCAATTGCCGCTTGGGGTAGAAAACCTTAAAGACACCTTACAACTAATCCTGAACTATATCTCTTCAGCATGATTTTTATTGCAATAATTTGTCACGTTCGTTGCTTCTGAGAAGCGCAGATCAAGAGATTTTCTTAGAAAGCAACGTTGCCAGCAATTTGATTAGTTTCTGCTCCTCCCCCTTTTACGAATAACTGAAGTAAAGAATATTTCTAGAAGCATGTTTGTTAATTGCAGGCATATGGTTTTGCTTTTCGCAGAAATGAATTTGTAGAAGAAAAACAAATTGCTTTGATATGTACATGTATGTTGAGGAAAATTATTCGTCATGAATGAAGGAGGCAGTGTGGCGCCATTGGATCATAGTCTGATTCTCATGCATGACTTTCGTTATGTGTGTTTGAGGGTTCGCTGAGCAGACACAAATGCCGTACAACGATTCCACTACATGCAGAAAATTTTTCCTTTTGAATTATATGTCTTATTTATCCAATGAATATTCATACTTTCTAAGTATAAAATGTAGCATATGGTTTCGTTTTTGGTAGAAATGAATTTGTACAAAAAATAACTAAACTGCTTTGACTTGTTGCAAGATGGTTATGAAATTTTGGAACATAAGAAGCCATGTTGTACATGTATGAATCTGCTCTGTATTCATTTTAATTGGCCAGCTAAATTTATAAAACAAGTTCTGTGTAATGATTGCAAGTCTATTATAGCAGATGGTCCTTTTGATTTGTGCATTATTCAATCTATTACTATATTATAAAACTAATTTATGATAGAGTTATATGATAGTATAGTAATAATGACTCTTGTAAACTCTTGTAAATATGCCATATCAAGTGCCAGATACAATGCAATGAAATGTTAAGGAGTATATTTAGAAGATCAGTACAGTGCTGCCAAGTGCCAAATTGGCTCCCATTTGTCGGTGCTTTCACTCAAAAGTCAGTTTTAATAATAACACCTTGTGCATCTCCATAATTGATTTTCAGATCTGTATTATAGATACAGACTCTATATAGTATTCCGTGAAAGTTTGAAAAATCATGTCACAAGGTATTTTACAGGAGATGATATCTGATTTAAAATCTATAAGCTGCAAATTAAATTTGCTTGGTACTTCTCAATGGATAAATCAATTTTTTCATCTAAATTATGGACCTCCGATGGATTCACACTCACCAACGATGACATATGAACAGATCCCCACTTACATCAGAATACTGGGAGTATTTTTTTATATTAGAGAACATATTGAAGAAATCAAGCTCAACATCTGAATTTCTTTTTAAAACATTTTTTTTTATGAGCAACATCAATGTGACATTGTGAAATAAAAGTGTAACCATTTGTTGTCTCCTGTAGCAAAAGAGCTCCATCTACAGGCCAAGTTATGAAAGTTGGTCTCAACTGCATTTATATTATTGCTGAGTAGATTTGAACAGTAATGTTTAGCAGTGAGGAAGCTTACTGAGTGTAACCAGAATATGTGACATCCCCCTAAATAAAAGAGGCAAAAAATAGTTTAAATGTAATGCTCTCTGATACATCAGTGCTTACCATACTGAATACTGTATATAAAATAAAACCTTACTGAATGTTTTTGGACATTTGCAGTTAAATGCCAAAATGCAACTCTGCTGCATTGTAGTTAGCCTATAATCTAGGCGGAGTGCCGAGCTTTTTTCTTTGCTGCTAGACTAACCCTAAGCAGAACGTCTGATACGGCGAGACTACGAACCGTGAGTTGCGAAGCGGCTCACCGCCTATAATCACTGGTCTAGCTTTAGTCGTTGTTTTTTTATTATCGACCATGAATCATGAGGTTTTTTCGTACGAAAAACTGCCACGGATTCATGGTCGATAATAAAAAAACAACGACTAAAGCTAGACCAGTGATTATAGGCGGTGCGCGGCTCACGGTTCATAGTCTCGCCGTATCAGACGTTCTGCTTAGGGTTAGTCTAGCAGCAAAGAAAAAAGCTCGGCACTCCGCCTAGATTATAGGCTACATTGTAGTTGGTTGTCTACAAATTTGGTCTTAGATATGTTGGAATGTTATAGTTTTAAGGGGGAGACATAATGTGCTCTACTTTCATGATTTCATCTCTTTATTGACCAATATGAAAGCTAATGTATTTCATAGCTTACCGTAAATCTCCGTGTATAAGGCGCACTTTTTTTGCCGCCAAAATTTTTTTTAGTCGGGGGTGCATCTTATACGCAGGTACAGATTTTTTTTTTTTCTCCCCCCCCCCCCCCCCCCCCCAAAAAAAATAAAAAAATAGGGGTGCGTCTTATACACAGATTTACAGTAAATGTTTTCTCCTTCAATGAGAATCTAGTGGTCCCTGAATTAAAACCTAAGGGAATGAGGGAATGCAGTAGAAGATTGGAATACTTTGGGGGGGGGGGGGGGGGTCCTTCTTCTTTTGATTTTTTCTGTGAAATATCCCCCATCACCGTATGCAATGTATGAGTGAAGTGTTGCTTAAGATAACCATAGCTTTTACTATTAGAAATCGTGTAAACTGCAAATTAATTTGTAAGTTTGCCATCTGAAGCTTCAATTTTGTAAATCTGAATTTCAAAAGTATCCTTGCTTCTGAAAACATTGGAGACTTTGTTTTAGCTTTATTTGGTATTAGCATTATCTTACAGAATGTTAATAATGATAAGCTGTTTTTAATCCTCTCAAGTCTCTTTTTTGTTGTTATTGTACCGGTAGTTGGATATATTGTTTTAGCCCAACAATTAAATAAGAACTGTGAAGGATTTCTCGCTAAGTGGTTACAGAGTCAAATTATCCTTTGGTTTACATTCTGTAAAATAAGAATCATCAAGAAATTCAAGGTGTTTGTAAAAGTGACGTTCACATTTGATTGATTGAAGCCAGTTTGATCCCAATTATTTGGTCCTTATAGTACTTACAAGAAGAAAGCCTTCCAACAAAAATAATAATACAAAACAATAGCATGGGTGTTTGTTAGAAACAATTTATCTTAGGTTTCAGTTTGGTTCAATTCGTACAAAACCCTTGAAGCCATAGAATTAATTGATATGAAGTTCAAGTAGTAACTGGTCACAGGAAAAAAAATGGCACATTAACCCAACTTGAATCACATATTAATGATCAAGTTGAGTTCTGGTAATGCGATTGCATTGTGAAAGAAAAGGTGTGGAATGGATCAGAAAAGTTGATCATATAGCATGTCAGTAATGGTGTGTAATGTAAGGTTCTGGAGTCATCAAAATCATCATAAATTTGGCAAAGTCTTGGTAAAGTAACAATCACTTACACAGAAAGATGTATATGGGACAACACACATGGTGTCGGGCTAGTACTACCCTGATTTCCTTATCTTTCTATGCTCATTACTCAGCCAGTATACATTTTCTTCCAAAATTGTTTGGCACATGACATTTATTTGTAATCTTGAACACTCAGTGTAAGTTTCGTTAGATTCTGTGAGAATTCATTTTCTTTTTTTACCAGAACTCAAGTTTATCTTTAACACTTTTGCTGCTTCCTTCGCTTCTGCATAGTCGCTCGTTTGCCACACATGTGTTTTTGCACAAAACAATAGGCACCGAGTGACAGAAGGATTGCTTTTTGTGCAACACAATGGCTTTGTACAATCACCCATTTTTAACACTGTTATAAGTTAATCTTACACTGGAAGCAGTTCAATCATCTTGAAGCCTTTGGTATACACCAATCCCATGATAAATGCAATGTGGCACAGGGAGATTACTTGTGTGGCATATAAAGAGTTAAAGGTATTACAAAGTTTTGGGAAATTTTGAAAATTGGGTGGATCGTGATTCTTACAATTTTTATATATTTGGATGCCCCTGTGGATGTATTATAAACACTAGAAAATTTAGTCCCTATAACACTTCTGCTTTTGAGAAAAATAGAATATAATAATTTACCGGTGCTCCCGGTAAATGTTGATAAATTTCAAATAGCGCCTACGGCTGTACAAATGTAGCTGCGACCATGAAACTCTCAGAATATGTAGTTGTGATATATATTTTCCAAACGGGAACAGGTAATCGGTCGATTATAGTCAAATACATTGTTTTATAGCTTAATTAATTTTTTACCTTGAGAGGGAGCTATACATCAAAAAGAGTTTATTATTTACAATTTCATAACTTTAGACTCGGATTTCAACCGCGACAACGATCACTGAATATTGTAGGATCGCATATGCTTCCAATATGTTTATTTGAACCAAATTCATGACCCCATACCAAAACTTTGTATTACCTTTAAGGAGTTGAAATATCACTCAGTTTTCATCCTGGATGGAATAAGGAACTATCATTTGTTAAGAGCCAGAAGGGCATTAACTCATATACTTTAATCCAGAGTTAAAAACCCTTTTCTCTATTTTCGTATTTAGCAAATTTCTCTGGACGTACAGCAGCCATATAAAAAAATAAAAAATAGTAACCCTTCATCAAAATGTCATGTGAAACCCCCTTATTCATAGTATATATTTGATATGCAATTTTTCTAATTCTCCTTGCCTGCTCCCTTTATAAAATAACCCCAATAAGATAAGAAATAACAAAAGTAGTTCTCATGCCCTTACCCTAGTTAATTTTGAAGGAAATATGTTGCATGTTTGCATCCATATTCCTTTCCCTTTCTTAACATTGGAGAAAAAAAAGACAAACATCTACTGGTATATCTATTTGTTACATTCTTCGAAATATGAATATGATCTTGGGAGCTACGTGTCTTTATCTCATACTTCATGCAGTATGAGCATCCACATGAAGTTCACGCTCCTTAGGCACTGTTTACGAGACATTATTTTTCCGAGAATTCTGCCGTTATTGATCATATGGGAGATTGAAAGCTGTCAGGTTATTGCTTGAAGCACGAGCACTTTCAGGGTCTAATTTCCCAGTATTTTTCTCCCCTTGAGCTATCTAATGGTGAAATATGATCTGAATTTCATGTTGCCAGGATCCACAATCGAATAACTTAATGTTCAGAGGTGTTCTGAGATGAATAATTTATGTTTTTCCATGTAGTTGAAGAGAAAAACCAGGCAATTTCAGAGAAGAAGTCAATTAATGCTGGGAGATATATAGAATGACAAGGGATGCTACTCAGCTTCTGTTTTCCTAATGTCAAAACATTATTTATGATGCTATATATTTCATCTTTCAGCTCTATAGGTTGACAAAAAGAGTTGGCAAAGGACTACCAGTAACTGTTTTTTAATACAGAAAATAGCCCCCCCCCCCCCCACACAAAAGATTTTGTTTGAAATCTGATTTAGCATATTATGTACAGCCTGCTCCTGTACAAAGCTTTTTAGAAAAGATTGTATGTATTTTCAGTCACCAAAATAATATGCATGTGTTTGGGTGAAATCTCTCTTAAAAAATGAGGGGGGGGGGGGTGGGGGGGGGGGGGGGGGAGGGGCGCAGCATAATAATGTTACCCCCCCCCCTGAAAAAAGAAAAAATCTCTGTTTCTTCTTTTTTACTGGGCACATTACTTCAAAACTATCTTGACAAACAAGAAAGAAAGAAAGAAAAAGGAAATTTGTTGGTGTGCATTTTTTATCCCCTATATTTAAAGGGGAGTTCCCATCGCACACATCACCCTCTTTTTTCCCAATCTTTTTGAATTGCTTGCTTTTACTACCCCTTGATAATCCAGGGCTTATTGAATGTAAGCTTATCAAGATTATGATACAGCTAGTTTCAGACACCCAACAGGATTTGACTTATTTCTTTTTAAAGCTTATAGGCTTTTGAAAGATTATAGTATTTTGGGATACAGGTGTTTAGGCATGCACATGGATTGACATACAAGGAGGGTAATCCGTTTGACTAGAGTAACATCTGCACCTGCTGAAAAAGGGAAAACCCCTTTTATGTAAGCGATATCTTTATCTTCGTGTTAACGAACTCGAAATGAGAAAAAAAGAGTTGGGATACATTGCATTTAATACATATAATAGATAGCATACATGTGTATGTCATTCACCCGGCTGAACTGACTCAGCATTTTGGGGGAATGTTCATGAAATGGGCCTTTATTAAGTTGTTATAAATTCATAATCCCTCTTTTTGTTTAATGTTTTTTATTTCGCATCGACTGCATATTATTTTGTAAGTGAAGCTCAAGTTCCTAGTCTGCAAGCACAGACATGCTTTGACACTTTAACACAAATCTTTAAGCCTTGAGAAGAGCCTATATCTGTCAGTTTCTGGAGCAGGCATTGTTTAACAATGTTTCCAGTTCTAACAAATCTGAGATGCATGGCCCTATCTGTTATCAGTGTCAGTGATATAGTGTAATATGGAAGCCCTAAAAAAATTGTGCTTCAAAATGATCATCAAGTGCTTTGTAACAGTAACATTTTTGAGTGACCAGTTATACCATACTCATTTTCCCCAATAGACTGTAGTATTAAAAAACTGTTCAAAACCGTTGGGAAAACAGTGTCTGCACATATGAACAAGTCTTTAGACATTATCTTCTGAAAAAGTTCATGAGGTATTAAGTCCAGGCAGAGTATTTAAAAAAGAAAGTGATCATGCCAAGAGTCCACCATCGCATATTCAGAAACACTTTACAGATTTCCTTCCAAATCTGGCCGTTAAATCAAGTACCCAGAATAATTTCAAGTTGAAAGCGGATGGCATGAATTAGGTGTGACAGTCTCAGGATAATATCCAGAGTCTGAAAATAGCAGGTTATTTGGCAAACTCAAGCTGATGAAGACAGACCTACATGTAGATGCTCAAAAAGTTTGAGACGACCATATCTCTTGAAGCTCTCAAGTAGAACAATTGTTTTCTTGTTTCGGTCCGCGGTGTGTATAAGAAAAGATGACAATATCACAAGTTCACTCGGGTATTTTTGGCAACTGTGCTTGGAGCTAGAAGGGTGTTAGCGCTAATAGTTTCACAGAGATGCAAGTCCTTATGATTCTCAACAGAGGAAAATGAAAAGTGAAAGTGGACCATTTTTCAAACGTACATTGACAAAGGATCGTAATGGTAAACACAGTACATGACAGATTTCAAGGAAATTGATGAGGACTCGTGGGGAAAAACCAGTTTAGATTTCATTGTTTTCATTTCGTAGCTATTAATCACCGATCTATTTTTGATTTATCTGTTCAAATGCTGCTCCATATTCTTAAACATGACCACAGTAGCTGTGTATGCTTAAAGGTAATACAAAGTTTTGGTATGGGGTCATGAATTTGGTTCAAATGAACATATTGGAAGCATATGCGATTCTATTATATTCAGTGATCGTTGTCGCGGTTGAAATCAAGTCTAAAGTGATGAAATTGTAAATAATAAACTCTTTATGTTGTATAGCGCCCTATCAAGTTCAAGATATTGATTTAGCTATAAAACAATGTTATTTGACTAAAATCAACCAATTTGCTTTTACCATTTGAAATATATATATCACAACTGCATTTTCTGAGATTTTCATGGTCGCAGCTACCATCGTATGGCCGTAGGCGCTATTTGAAATTTATCAAAATTTTCCGGGAGCACCGGTAAATTTTTATATTCAATTTTTCTCGAAAGCAGAAGTGTTTTAGGGGCCAATTTTTTTAGTGCTCATAATACATCCATAGGGGCATCTAAATATATCAACATTGTAAAGAATCACTATCCAGCCAATTTTCAAAAATTACCAAAACTTTGTAATACCTTTAACAGTAGCAAACTTTGGAGTTCATGTTTGTAACCAGAGGAATATACTAAAAATAAAAGAAACCACAAAATGAGTAACACATGCCACCACCATCAATGAGGTGTAAGATTTAGAGAAAAATGATAGTCATCACAGAAGTAAATAGGAGAAGTTTTGTAAACAAAAAAAGAAAACAAAGAAGACTTGTATTGGTAGTCATTTCTTGTATAAGAGAGTATTATTACAGCCAGAAAAAAGTAACTGTGGTGGTTTATTTTGAATCTCCCATTCACCAACTCTTTGAACGCGCATGCATTTACATAATCTGTAATATTTGTATGATCAATAATGGTTAAGATTCGTAACAGTGCATAATCCTGATAAATCATAACCTGGGAGCAGAAGTGTGCTAAATACTATAACAATTTTGTACCATTAATTTAACAGTAAAAAATACCCTTCTGGATTTTCATTAGATGAGTTATATTATTCTAAAGTTTAAGTGTGCCACTAATGAACTTGTGCTGCCCAAGAGAAATATGATTTTGTTTCTCATGGCAGATACACATGTAAGTTAATTTTCTACAGCATTGTGGATTCAAAAATATGTTAACCAAAATTTGAGATTACTTTTTATCTTTAGATTATTAATATGGAGAGCTAAACTCATAAGGACCCTGTGGGGAATACTTTCTTTCAACGGAAAGTGTATTTTTAAAAACGTATTTGGATTCTTGGAGCTTATATTCCTTTTATATTCCCCTATGCCTGATACAATATGAAATTAACCTAATTTCAACCATTCCCCCATGAATACGATTCCAGAAACGGTGCCTGATTAACGAAGCCTTCCACATTTATACTCTCTGCTCCATTGTCTACAGGGTTCCTGAACGTTTATATTTACTTTTCTTGGAAATATATCAAACTAGGCTATATCAAACCCTGTTGTACATGTATGTATTCTTAAGAATACTATTCCAAAAACAGTGCCTGAATAACGAAGCCCTTACACGTTCATACTCTCTGCCCCATTTTCTACAGGCTTCCTGAACGTTGATATTTACTTTTCTTGGAAATATATCAAATTAGGCTATATCAAACCCTGTTGTTTGTATTCTTAAGAACCCTTTAGAAAACATACATGTGGATTTATAAAACTGGGTAAAATGACAGTTAATAATAATGAGGCCAGTGTGAAATGTATTTTGTAATCATATTTTCCTCTTTTCTCATTAGTCAGTATAAATACCCAGAGACTTCATTTTACTATCCAGACTGAAATGAAGATATATTTGATTTCACCTTTTCAGCTCTGTGTAAAGTAGATGAGTTAACATCCCTGTAGCTCCTAACTGATGATGTAATGCTTTGAGAAGTTAATGCCAGATGTATTGCAGGATTAAAAGATTTTACTGAATATATTCCATTTTCACTGTCCAAAGACAATGTTAATTAAAAATAATCATCATTCCAGTATCTTAAAAAGAGAGATAGATTGCAAATCAACAGTATGTTGCAAGCATATATGAAGCTGGAGTTATATATTTGGCACATAGAATTTGTCTCTATGTCAGGGAATTTTAAAATAATTGAGTTGAAAATATTCTATAAGCTATAACTATATTATTGGCAAAGGATTTTTTATTTTCTGATGGGATGGATTAAAAACTTGGCATTAAAAATTAATGTAATATGTTTCTTTCACTTTATTTCTGTATATTTCCTCAGCCACTACATGTACATTTATATGCTAGTGACAGGTTTTTTAGTTAGAAATTACAAACATTACTGTTATCATTTTAAGGAAAATGGTAATATACCTCTAAGATTGTTCTTGAAACTTTACTCAAAATCTAAATTTATGTAGAAACATTCAAACTTTTTCCCATCTGCAACAGATCATCTGTTAGGAGCCAGGAAGACATTAACCTTAGTTAAAGTGACTTGTTAGCATTGCCTCAGATTCTGAAACAAAATCCTGGATTTACCTCACACTGCAATCATAATTATAAACCTTTAGGTCAGTCAAGAATCCCATGACTTTTTATGTCTGATTATCAAGATATCTATGATTGGAAATCGAAATTTCATTTTTTGATTTCCCAACGGTTTTCATAACACTACAGTCTATTGGGGAGAATGAGTATGGTAAAACCGGTCACTCAAAGATTGTTACTTTTTGAGGCACTTCATGATCATTTTGAAGCGCATATTTTTTTAGGGCTTCAATATTAGACCATATCACAGACACTGATAACACGTAGGGCCATGCATCTCGGATTTAACATTGTTAAACGATGCCTTTAAAGTAAACGACTTCACGCCATTTTAGATCCAAACAGACGATACATTAATGTTGTAGAGATGCAGTCAAAACGATATCCACCTTGCTTTAAGGTAGAAAATACTGATCATGCTTTCAATTTTCATGCCATGGCCTTGAGCATGTATCTAATGATTCCAAGAAAAAAGTCTGGCATAAGGTGTTTCGGCTCTGCATTTAGAAGCAGAGAATAGCTCGAGGTTTTATCTGAATACCAAGGGCATAATTGTGTTTTTGAATGTGCATTTTCAAATTGAAAATTTAATTTGAATTGATATTAATCTTGCAAAGGTATGTTAATTGAGCTGATAAATTCGATGCAATTTCAGTCTTTCAAGAGAGGTCTGCTGTGAAAATGATCAATATAGATTTATTTCCAGGGAATTTTAAAGTAGGCTTGCGCTGGAGTGATATGTAAGCGATCAGCAAAGGAGAATGGTTTCTAGTGTCTTGTTGGGATCATTTGAAAATGAGGAGGAGGAGGAGGGGGTTCCATTTTATTGAACATTTGATGTTTCTGTAAATATGACATTATGAACAATTGGATTGGACTAAATTACAAGTATTCAGAGTAAAATGCAACATTTCTGCTACAAATGACAAAGACTGGTCACTGAAGTCTGAAAATTGATGAGGGTTTTTGTGCCAGACAGTAACCTTTTAGTATTAAAGTGAATCGGTAACATTGCCTCAGATTCTGAAGCAAAATCCTGGATTTAGCTCATGCTGCAATCATAATTATAAACCTTTAGGTCAGTCAGGAACCCCTTGACTTTTACAAGCTGATCACCTCTCTGATTATCAAGATATTTATGATTGGAAATCGAAATTTCTCTTTTCGTTTTCCTAACAGTTTTAACAATACTACAGTCTATGGGGGAAAATGAGTATTATAAAACCGGTCACTCAAATATTTTTACTTTTTTGAGGCACTTCATAATTATTTTAAAGGCAATCTTTTTAGGGCTTCAATATTACACCATATTACAGACACTGATGACACGTAGGGCCATGCATCTCAGATTCAACATCGTTAAATGATACCTTTAATACCAGCACCTCATGAATGCCAGCAAATCAGTTGATCTAGTGGCCATATAATTTTGGTAATAGGTCACATTTCTTGGAAAAATGTCTGGGAATGCACATACAGGTGCATATATTTTTAATGTATTTTCAGTGCTCAGGGGAAGGAGATTCGTGACATTGGATAGGGGGCTCGGAGCACTGTAGTTGATACAATTAGCGAACCTGTAGGCGCTTTACCATCAAGCTGAACAGGTCGATATTACCTCTCCCCTTTCAGACCAAGAAAATTCATTGTATGACTATGCATAAACTGTATATCGGCAGGATGAGTAAATAACTTTTTCTAGTCTAAACATCGAAAATTAGATGTCATATAATGAACTGCTGTAAAGCAAAATGCATACTTGAGCCTCATCTCGATGAAAACTTGTTTTAAATTTCTGTGGTGCATGGACGAACAATCTTCTGTGAGGAATACTTATATTGAAATGAACCCCTAATATGGGTTCATTTCAATATATGATTCATTAATTCAGGAGAAATATCAACTATAATGTAAGCAACATGGAACTGCCCCCTCACTATCAGAAATTAAGGATGAGGAACTGGGATATGATTTTCATGTTCCAATAGGTTTTAGTATGAGAATTGATATTTGAATGTGTGATCTGTGTGTATTGGGTGACAAATTTGTCTCCAAAATTCCTGGCAACTTTTCAGTTGGTCCATATATCCATCTCCCCCCCCCCCCCCCACTATTTTCTCCAGGTTTACTTCATTGCATGCAAACAGGGCTGAAATCTACTGATGATGTTAACATATTAAGGAATGTCACACAAATCAATTCTTCTGTGAATGTTTTCTTTTGAATCTATTATTTCAAATCAGTCCTTAACTGTTGTAGATGTGTGCATTCCTTTGCAGAGATAAGAAATGACAGGGGGAGAGAGGAAAGGGGTTTCCTTGTATGGGAAATGGGGTTGAGGTGGAGTGAATTGATATAGAAAGACTGAACGAGAAATGGAGATTTGAATATGAGGTGGACAAGTTGTGAAAAGGAAGATGAAAGGAGAAAAAGAAGAAAAGGGATAAAGAGGACGAAGAAGAAGAAGGAGAAGAAGGAGAAGGAGAAGAAGAAGGAGAATAAGTAGAAGTAGAAGGGGGAAAAAGGAAAATGATAAAGGAAAAAAGGAGGAGGCGGAGAAGAAGAAGAAGGAGAAGGTGGAGAAGGAGAAAGAGAAGGAGGGGAGGAGGGAGAAGAAGAAGAGGAAGAAGAAGGAGGAAAAAGAGAGAAAAAGAGAAGAAAAAAGAGAAAGGGGAGAGATTAAAGTGCAGACCAAGGAATAGAAAGTAAAAGCCCTTCAGAGAAATTTGAATCGATGTGACTTCAGGAGTAAGAGCCCTTATTAGAAAACCACAGATGGATCGAAACACCAAACTTTAGGATGTGGTTAAAAGTTGCTTGGAATTTGCAAGCTGCTTCCTTGTGGTTTATGTGAAGAGAATCTGATCCTAATTTTACCCCAGTTAAATTCACAGAATCAGAATTAGTTTATAAAGCTAGATTTTCCTCCAACAAAAAGTTTATTTTATTTTGTTAAAAAAAAATTGGCAGTTTTTTCAATACCCTCTATCAATTATTGAAATAGACTTACTAATTCCTATGTTTCTCAATTACAGATTTTCAATAAAAATCCTACACTAAAATAGATAAAAAAATTCTTTCAATAATTTCTAATTTGAACTTTCCAGCATTATCCAACATAAAATTGATTTACTTCTTCTTATTTATAATTCTGAATTTGATTTTTCAACATAGTTTAACACCAAATTAATACAGATTCACTACTTCTCATATACATGTAATGATAGTGAATCCCATTTCTTTCAATTCAATCTCGCACTCCTACTTACTACTTATTATAGTAGATGAGGATGAGAATAGCCATTTAATGATAAAAATAAATGTACATTTCTGTTTTAATTCAATTACCTGGAATGTAGCACCCATATATTGATTTATTTATTTTTAATAAATAATTTTTTACATCCAAAGATTTTAAATGTCATAATTTTGTTTGTGTGTGTGTGTGAATGCATCTGTTTGTCTATTTCTTGGTAAATTTCACATTTACTGAAACTTTCAGAAAACATACAACATGCATGATCATGATGAGGATGAGATTAGCCATTCAATTACAATTGAAAAAAAGAAAATATGTTTCAATGATATGTGTGTAATTTTCTTTTTAAATGAAATCCTATTCTCATTATAAGACCTGGAATGTAGCAGCCATATATTGAAAAGTTTTTTTTTTTTTTTACATGCAAAGATACTAATTGCCATAAACAAGGCTACTTTCTTGGAAATATTTGTGCTTATTACAAGTTTTCAAGGAAATATTATTCATCTTTGCTAATTAAGGAAACACAACCAAGTAGCTCTGACGTAGTAGGTCTTAAGAGTATTTTCTTTCCTTTTTTTCCTTCTAAAAAAGAACTTATTTAATTCATTTGCCAATTGGTTCTTATCATTGGGCTCTCATATAGGGTAGGTCAATTAAGTTAGGTCCTTTTAAATAAAACTTAGTTCCAAACTTGTTTTCAGGAAAAATTGTTTGTACATATCAGAGAAAAATTGTCATTCATAACTGTTTTGTTAGAAATAATAACTTTGTTTTCTTTCTCTGTGCAGTTTTAAAAATTAGTAAGGCCAGCACCTTTAGGAAGGTGATTCATGTTTTGATCGAGTATTTCATAAACATGTTAATTGAAAATCCCCTTAATGGGCAAATGGGATACTTAAAGCTTGTAAGAAATAACAAATTGAATCATGTTTGATCTGTAAGCTTGGTCATATACATGGAGAATGTGGATGCCATTGCCTCCATCCCCTTTCCTGAATGTTATTAAATCTCTATGAAAAGATTTGGCATAATCATATAGTGGGATCGCGTTATAATGAGGTCCTTGGGACCTTGGAAATTACTGGCTTACTTTGAATCATCGGGTCATTGCATCAGGTCGGCTGGTCGCAATACCTGACCTTTTGTGAAAACATACCCTTTTATTCATGAAATATCAGTGGTAATGTTTGTGAAATCAAGCCCTCTCATTTACAAATGGTCTGGTCCAATTTACCCAACACTTTGTGAAAACCCTAGGGCAAATCTACGAAAGGTTGCATCATCTTCCATTTTCGTTTTACAAAATAATAATAATAATAATAGCTAGTTCTTATATAGCGCTTTACAAGACCGAAAGGTAACCCGACAACCAGATGGCCCGATGATTCATAGTAAGCCAAAATTACCTTGTTATATCAGGGTAAAAAACAAAAGAATATTAAGAGCTGGTACCAGCAAAATCACCATATTAAGATAGATACCTCGTTATATCAGAGCTCATTATGATTTGGTTCCTCTGAAGATGTTATGTTTTTGTAATACCTGCATAATGCCAGATTGTTTCTTTACTGAATGTGATCTTACCAAAGCTTGATAAATTAATGATTTGGAATCCATGTCATGATTATTACCACATCTGTGAAATGATTACTGAACCCACATCCTATTGTGGTCATTTAATTACCATTAAACAATTACTTTTTTGTTTATGGGACTTTTTCTTGGATTTGGTGTATCAAAATGTGATTTCCTTTTGCCAATTTTTGTTTTTTTAATCAATTTTGTTTTGCCATTGAAAATATACCTTTTGTTCTTGAGAGCTCTTCTTGGATCTAGATGATGTTTCCTTTTGCATTTTTTCTTCTTTTTTTATATTGTTTTCAAACCACCAGAGCTCTATTTGAGATTCTCAAATGTATATTTCCAGAGATAAACCACTCTCTACTCTCATAGATTTGTATTTTTTAAGTGCCAAATACTAATGAGCAATCCTTGAAAAAAAGATTAAGACCCAATTCTTTTGGACATTTTAGAATATTTAAAAGGGATTTATATATTAACACCTGAGCCCTGTCTTACAAAGAGTTGATATTAATCACAACTTATTTGCGATTGATATCAATCCCAACTTTGTACATAAGAGATAGGAAAATGCAAACTTGCGATTGATATCAAAAAGGACTTACGATTGATTTGGATCAATTGCAACTCTTTGTAATGCTATAGTCACATTACCCAAAAGTAGCCTGCTCGGCGGCCGAGCGGCGAGTTTTTAACCAATGCTGCCTGGCGGCTGACCGGCCACCGAGCGGCGGCCGCCCGGGCACCGCTCATTTTTAGGGCATCGCTCGGTCACCGCTGAAGTTTTAGCGCGGAGTTAAAATTTGGGCGGCGCCTGCTCACTTTTCACTCGCCGCCCGAAATACGCTCGGTGCCTGGGCGGTTGCCGCCCGGGCACCGACTTAATCGCTGGGCGATGCCTAATTCCAGCAGCGACCGAGCAGGCTACTGATCAGTCGGTCGCTGCTCTGATTTGTGACCATAGCTTTAGACAGTGCCCTGGTTTATCAATCACTGGTATTTCTATATGGCTATGCAGCCTTTTTTCATATACCCGGTATATATCCTTTACAGCATTTCTCATGGAAAAAATATTTTAAAAGCCTGTAATGCCAATTAAGACCTTTTTTTCTTCCTAGAGTGGTCTTCACAAACAGTTCGGGTTGACTGTATAACACTTCCTTTAGTGAAGGATATGACAAAATCATTCCATTAACCTATGTTCCATCAAGTCTTTAACAATTATCATTTGATATTCTAGAATAATCAAGAGTATTTCTTTTTCTTTTTCTTTATCTGTACAGATAACAGTGACTTGATTGCCTGCTCTGTGATAACCAAAGACAAAAGGTATGGAAGCAACATTATGACTGAAACCTCCCTGTTAGATGTTAGCTCTTTGAATTTCAATTTTCCCCATTGTTGACATGTTGACTCTCATTACAAATGAGATTTTTGTATGTAAATGATAAAAAGGTAGAAAACATTGGAATTTAAATAAAGCAGACTTCATAGATACATTCATTAACTTGAACATATCATGAATCATTTTCATCTTTAATACTCAGAATACTATAGGACTGTAAGAACAGGGTTTTATTCTTCAAAGGAGCTATTTTTAGATTTCCTTCTATAAAAGTGCAAACTGTTCAAATCTCAATTTCTTTTGAAATATTTCATAGTTGAAGTTTCTGTTTGTATGTTTGTTTTTGTTGTTTTGTCTGTATTGAAGGGTAAATATAACTTATTTATTTTCCTGTATTTCACCACAGTTTAATGCTTCTTTTTATCCTATCAGCCCTCAGCGTGTGCGGCGATTCTTGGTAATAGCCATCCATCAGCTGATTTTGGTGGAGCCGGACAGCAAGAAACTGGGATGGGGTGTGGCGAAGTTTGTTGGTCCTCTACAGGTGAGTGAGATTAGAATGCAGATGATGTTGATGAGGGAAAAGAGGGGAAGAGGGAGGAAGGGGGGTCGATGAGGAGGATAAAGATGGTTCTTGGTGATAGCCATCTATCAGCTGATTCTAGTGGAGCCGGACAGCAAGAAACTGGGATGGGGTGTGGCTAAGTTTGTTGGTCCTCTACAGGTGAGTGAAAATAGAATGTAGCCTTTTAGCAGTGGAGGAGGAGGAGGGGGAAAAGGAAGGAATGTGGAAGAAAAAGAGGAGGAGGAGGTTCCTGTCAAAAGCATTCCATTCGCTGATATTGGAGCCGGAAGGTAAGAAACTAGGATGGGGTCTGGCTAAGTTTTGTTGGTCCTCTACAGATGAATGAGATTGATAAACAAAAGAAGAGAAGGAGTATGGGCAAGAGGTGAAGATGAGGAGAAGAAGAAGAGGAGGAGAGAAGAATGGTGAGGAAGAGAGATGGGAGAGGAGGAGGAAGAGGAAAATGAGGAGGAGAGTTAGCAAAGGAGAAGAAGAAGGAGACAGAGGATGAGAGGAATGATGAGGAAGAGAGATGGGAGAGGAGGAGGAAGAGGAAAATGAGGAGGAGAGTTAGCAAAGGAGAAGAAGAAGGAGACAGAGGATGAGAGGAATGATGAGGAAGAGAGATGGAGTAGGAGGAGGAAGAGGAAAATGAGGAGGAGAGTTAGCAAAGGAGGAGAAGAAGGAGACAGAGGATGAGAGGAAGAGAAGGAGGTGTAGTTAGAGGAGGAGGAGAGATAAGGGGTAAAAGAATAAAGATGGCTCTTTGTGGTACTCAAGTATCAGAAAAACTAGAAACTATAAGATAGGGTGTGGCAAAGCTGGCTGGTCTCTTCAGATGTGTGAGATTGGTGTGGAAAGCTTATTTGTTATTTTATGTCAGTCTGGAAGAATATTATAATACAGATAGAATTGTCTTCAAATGCACTTATATTCAACATAAGACAAGAATTAGTCAAAAAGTGTGACTCTAAACTTTTCATACCACATATTATACATCCATCTTTGATCTTCAGCATGATGAAATCAATTTCTTTTTATTTAGATCATTCCAAAATCACACAGTGTACAACAATAGACTGGTTAACTAAACACATATGAACATATGAATTGGATGTATGTTTAAGAAACAAGGACCGTTTTCCAAGAATGTTGCAAGAGAAAGAAAAGCTATTGTGTCTTATAATCAAGGATTAGAATTGCCTCCAATGAATCTGTTCACAAGGTTCCAAGAACGTTGCTTCATAAAAGGCAGTTTCTGTTTCAATTTTGTATTTCTCAGTATTTTGAGAGATGTGAAATAACAAATTTGTTTAAATCCAAGACAGTTTTCAAGAAAACCCTGCTGAATAAAGAAAGCTAACTTTTCTCATAAGAAACTAGTGATTTTTTTTCTTCTCACTTTTAAACATATTTTTACTATGGATACTAAAAGAATGATCATGATGATTCAGATTTTGTCAAAACCAAATGGCTGCAATTACATTACAAGAGTAGATGCCGAGTGTTATGTATTATTTAGCAAGAAATAGATCTTAATCATATCCAATAAACAAAATATTAATGTGTTGGATGTTGTGAGTGCTTGCAAAAATCTGGACCTTTCCCAAGAAGAGCTCCCAGGAAGTGCTCCCAACAAATCCTGCCAATTAAAAATGATATATTATTCTAAATGCGGTTCCTTATAAACCCATTTATATGAGAATAATTATTTTTATACAGACAGCTCCTTGCACCTTGAGCACCCAAACCTATTTATGTAACAGGAAGGATGTTTTCTTAAATGTTACTTTGAGTATTGCATACCCGGTATCTTGTTTTCCAAGAATGCTTTTAAAAGGAGAGTGCTTGTAAATGTTTTAATTAGAGAGAGATGTTTTTGTCAGTAGTAATTCGTAAAGCTATTTATGTAATAGCAAGGATATTTTCTCAATGTTACTTATAGTATTGTATAATCCAAGTTTTCCAAGAATGCTTTCAAAAGGAGAGTGCTTATAGCAAATAATTTAATTAGAGAGAGATGTTTTTTGTCAGAAGGAAACAGCAAGGATGTTTCCTCAAATGTTACTTTTAGTATTGCATCCCAGTTTTCAAGAATGCATTTAAAAGGAGGGTGCTTATAGCAAATATTTTAATTAGAGAGAGATGTTTTTGTCAGAAGTCAACCAATTAATGTAGCAGCAAGGATGTTTCCTCAAATGTTACTTTTAGTATTTCATAATCCGAATTTTCCAAGAATTCTATTAAAAGGACAGCAAATATTTTAATTAAAGAGAGATGTTTTCATCAGAAGTCGACCTATTTATGTAACAGCAAGGATGTTTCCTCAAATGTTACTTTTAGTATTGCATCCCAGTTTTCAAGAATGCATTTAAAAGGAGGGTGCTTATAGCAAATATTTTAATTAGAGAGAGATGTTTTTGTCAGAAGTCAACCAATTAATGTAGCAGCAAGGATGTTTCCTCAAATGTTACTTTTAGTATTTCTTAATCCAAGTTTTCCAAGAATTCCTTTAAAAGGACAGCAAATATTTTAATTAAAGAGAGATGTTTTCGTCAGAAGTCGACCTATTTATTTAACAGCAAGGATGTTTCCTCAACTGTTTCTAATTACATGATACCTTTTTCCAAGAATGCTTTAAAAAGGAGATTGCAACTTACAGCCTTATATCATAGTGTAGTGAGTATTAGGCGTCCTGCCTTCTCAACATCTGTATATTTCAGAATTAATTATTTTTTCTCAAACGTTGCTTCGAAATTTTTTAATACCGGTACTTCTTTTCCAACAACACTTTGAAAAGGAATTTGCATGATGAATATTTTTCAATAGGGCATAGATGTTTTTAAGGTAAACCAAGCACATGCACAAAATGGTTAAGATAATAAGACGAGGCTTCTTCCAGCTTC
The DNA here is from genome assembly GCA_035222895.1 of Strongylocentrotus droebachiensis. Lineage (NCBI taxonomy): Eukaryota > Metazoa > Echinodermata > Echinoidea > Camarodonta > Strongylocentrotidae > Strongylocentrotus > Strongylocentrotus droebachiensis. The sequence goes on from JAVYIG010007365.1 coordinate 25,979, forward strand.
CATAGAGAATCCACAGCAGTGTCAACTAATTCCTTATTTTACTAAAGTTTTGTTCAGGTTTCATTAACTCCCCTGATGATTTGATAAGATCTAGTAGGCACGGCCATCATAATCTGTTAATACTTATAGTTTATTGGTTCCGAAACTAAAATTTCTACAGGTACAGGAATTCAGTTCTTGACCCATTGTGTTTTTATGTGGACCGGAAGTGCCGTTGCCAAATATAACCATCGTCAGTACTGCCCTCTATGGCCTAATGCCGTACTTGCGGTCGGGAGAATTAAATTGAATCACCTTCTAGGTTGAACTTGCGTTGCTGCTGGTTCAGGGTTGAATGGCAGGCCACAAGGTCATCTTAAGAGACAACACCCATTCAGCAGGAATATGCGTGTATTCCTCTGTGAACCTGACAGAGCTTTCCAGGAAAGCCTACAACTCTAATAACCTAATCCATCCTCACCTTGTTAATCCCATAGGATTGCCTCTTTCCCAGGCAGCGGGAAGGTCGCTAATAATGCTACCTGGGTCACATGGTCTCACACCCACCCAGCCACTCCTTCATTTCAACAATACAGCTATTTTGTTTTGCACAAACAGGTTTTACATTTATGAAATTGTGAAGTGTAACATTTTCCAACCAAACAATAATTGATGGAAAAAAAGACTTTTCAACAACTAGTTAAGGAGGGAAACAAACACAGGGTATACATACATTTATTTGCCCCCAAATATGTTCGAAAAAAGAAGGAGGCAGATTTATCTGTCATGACAAAAAAACGCAGTTACTAGTGTTTTTTCTAATTTATTTTTTATATTGTAGTTAAGTACCATCAGATAGATAGATAGATAGATAGATAGCCCATGTTAACTCTTTGGCATTTGCATCCAAACTATTCTTTTCGTTTCAAATGAAAGTATCAATACTTTCAGAAATGGAAAAGAAGAAATGTATAAACACCTTGCATAGAGGCCTATCCTAGTTTTCTAGTCTTTTATGCCTCTACCTAATGAAGGTAATAATTGTATTAAAAATATTATGTAATACAGTAAGGTTTAGTAACAAACATTTCTGTGAAGAAAACAAATATTAATGGAATTCTTGATATTAGGTATGAATTAGTTAGTGACAGCACTCTTAAATGTTCATTTTTGTTTGTGGGAACTCTTATTTGCCTTATTGCCTTGCAATTTCTTAAACAATTTTCAGAACTCTTTCAAAACTTACCAAACCTAAACCACTCCCTCCTCTAGTATCTTTTTTTCCTTTTCACTGCCTTACAACAAGGCTACCATACATCCCATCAGCTGATTCATCATAAGTCCATTCATTTCTCTTTGCAGTTAAAAATACCCCCTCGCTTGTCGACGTGACTGATTCCTAGATTACTCACAGCTTTTTTCCCCCATCCCTTCTCCCTCTTCCCTGCCCCCTGATAAGCAAGGGCTTTTTCTCAGAATCCAATGCCTAAAATAAAACGTGAAAAGCATCACAAGTACGCTTCGTTCACCTTTATTAATGCTCTGATTTGTGGCGTGCTAATTTATATTCAGAGAAACTTGATCCTGAGTTTAATTCCCTGATGACTGCGGAGGTATTACACAAGCTTTTGATGATTTTGAGGAGAAGAATAGAGGAAAAATAGATTAAAGATAGGGCACTGTCTCTGCATGTGAGAGGTTTGTTCCCATTGCGGAGTTTCACTGTAATGATTGTGTATTGGATTGTAACAAACTCGAACGTACATACGGGTATAAAAGAATATGTTATCAAGCGTCTTGCGGTTTGAGTATCAGTATTCAAAAAATGAAAAGTCAAAGAATGAAAATAAGAAACACAGAGATTATGAGATAAAACTCTGATGTAATTCTATGTAATAGATTTATGTGAACTTCTAACTACTTATTCAACCCTAAATATGTTTCCACAGTTTGGAACTTTGAGAGAGATTTTGAGAGAGGAAATTCGCATGTAGGGACACAATTTACAAAGGAAAAGACGAGTTAGCAAATTAGACAAAGTCCTAATGATATCTATGTTTATATCACTTCTTTTCTTTCCCCCATCTCTGCCATGTCAGGGAAATCTGTTGATTCTTTTATTAAGCCTATAGAAATGAGACTTGATTATGCCATGGACCTACTTTCTCTATCTCTGTCTGTCTGTTTCTCTGTTTCTCTCTCTCTTTCTTTCTCTCTTTTTTTCTCTCCCTCTCTCTTTCTTTCCCTCTGTGTGTCTCTCTCTGTCTCCCCCCCCCCTCTCTCTCTCTCTCTCTATGATTAGACAATGGGTTCAAACATGGACCTACTACCTCTTGCAAGAGTGTTCCCAAATCAACTACTGATGTTGGCTGATATTTTCTCTGAAATATGACTGTATGAGGCTTCCTCTCCTGAACCTCTGACTAAATAATACTTTCAAGAAAATATGATCCTGACTCTAATCCTCAGAGAGATGCTTAATTGCTACTATATAGAAATGATAATCAGCAGCACGAGGAAAGCCAGATTTGAGAAAAAATATAATTCGCACGGAGGGAAAAGTTTCTGTCAGCAAATTTTCATGCCATGAGATAATTGAATGACAATTGACATGATTTGCAAGAGTCTTCTTTCCACGAAAATCACTTTTTGAAAGTCGACTTTTATAATTCGCAATTTTTTTCCTGGTATTTACCTTATTCATTGTTTTCATTATTCATTCATATGATGTACAAAGTATGTCTGCTTTATAGAGACAGAAGGATGTTAACACTTAATGCCATCCTTGCTCTCAACAGACAGCTATAGTGCTTCATGCAATGTTTCTTCTCTGTTGGGATCCTCATGTGTTGCAATGAAAAAAGGGGTTGTGCTCCACAAAGGTTTATAGTCATTTTTGGGGCAGTGGGGAAGGGTGAGGTTGCGTCAGGTTATGGGTTCATTTTGGACTCTTGCCCCCCTGACATACTTTCCAGCCAAAGATGGGGAAATGCCTCTCTATGGTCTCATATCCAGGCTGACTCACAACATTTTTGTTCTCTTTGTTTTGCTATCTGAATTCCAGCTTACACGTAAGTTTCCTCTTGGAATCTGTAGGGTTTAACCTGTTTCAAACACATCCATTCTTTTTGAGGGTTTATTTTAAGTTATACCTAGAGAATATCTAAAGAGTTTAAAGCACATTTTCAGGGGGCTTAGTATCCAAAAGGCAGAGAGAAAGAATGACAGAGATAATGAGAGAGGGGGTAGCAAAAGTGGAGATGATAAAATGAAGGAGGTGGGGGGGGGGGGGGTATTCTGAAGGAGAATGGAAACGGGATATACACTGCATCTTCTGATTTTGTGAAATACCTAGAGAGAGAAAGAGAGAAAGAGAGAAAGAGGGAGGGAGGGAGGGAGGGAGGGAGGGAGGGAGGGAGGGAGGAGGGAGGGAGGGAGGGAGGGAGAGAGGGGGTAGAGAAAGTGGGGGCGATAAAGTTAGAGTGGGAAAATTGCGGGGGGGGGGGCAGATCTGATATCCATAAATACCCAGGACAGGTAGAGATAGAGAGAGAGGGGGGGGGGGGGGTGTAGAGAAAATGAGGGGGTGATTAATTGAGAGAGGGGGGAATGAGGGGGGAGGTGTATCTGGAAGGGGAAATGATCCATCTTGAAGGGGAAACCAACTGAATCATAGCTGATTTCCAGAAATACCCAGGACAGAGTTCGATCCTGTCGAGATATGTCTCCATTCACTCACTATTTTGTGCGGAAATTGAGCCGGGGACATTGAGAGTTCGGCAGAGGTAGAGATTCTCTGAGAGATGAGATTACAGAGAGAGATAATAAGAAGGAGTGAGCAAGCCAGAAACATTATGCAAGTGAGAGTGATAGAAAGAGACACACAGATAGAAAGAAAGAGAGGAAGGAAGACTGAAAAAGAAAGTGACATCGAGAGTGAGAGAGAACGAGAGAGAGAGAAAGATAGGAAGAAAGAAAGAAAGTGACAGAGAGATAGTGAGTGAGCAAGCCAAGATTGAACTAGTGAGAGTGGCAGACAGACATACAGACATACAGATATAAAGAAAAAAGTGACATAGAGACAGTAAGACAGAGAGAGATGAAGAAAGAAATTGAACGAGTCAGAACAATAAATAAGAATATAGAAGGAAAAAAACAACGTATGGAAGTGAAAGTGATGAAGCAGTGTCTTGTACAGATCTTCACTGACGCACAGATATATAAATTACATATATAGAAACTACATATATAGAGAGAAGTACATTAAATATGAGGAGAAACAGAATAAACATTGGATATCTGGATACATGTAAGAATCGGAAAGAGTATTGAAACTACTGATAACTCTTTCTCGATGTTAAACCATATATTGAAGTCAGACCACATTGAATCTATATGAGTTTAGTCAACTCTAGCAGTCAGTACCTTAATAACATTCATTGGGAAAGGCTTTAATGTTCAGTCACTTCATCAAGCTAATCTTGAGTTTTTATTGTAATGTAATTGATGTGAGTTTAATCTGAATTAGCATTCAATAGGTTGGTGTTTTGGTCCAACAAATTATAACAAATGAATAACAACTTTACAGGAAGTCTTAGTCACGAAAATAACATGACTCCTAGACTGCATGTTATGCTCATTGCTGGGAACGAAGAGCTTGATTTTGTTTCTATTACATTTCTTTGCTCATTACTCAGCAATTATACTTTTTTTTTTATCATTAGGCAGTCATCATCACTTAGTAGTTTTTAACAGTCATTATAAGACTCTTTGATGATTTATTTTACATTATTACCTGAACTGAAGATGACCTCAACTGATGCATAAAAATGAAATCAAGAGACCCATTTACACTAGCAAAAAAAAAAAAAAACCATTTATTTCTTTGATTACCTTAATATACACTACTGGAAAAACCCATTTAAAAAACGACAAAGTTTGCTTATACCGATTTTGGGATGAGTAGTGAGCATGCCCTGCCTGCGTGAACATGAAAGCGAGGAGAGCCATGTATTAAAGCGAAAATCGTTTTCTTACTGAAGTTTGCATTTACACTGAAAAAATTGGTGAAACTTCGGTAGGCACTCTCCAGAGGTAGATTTTTTTATTTTTCAATGTGAGAATGTGAGATAAATCAGTGATTTTTGGTTCCAGTGTAAATGCAGCTAGTGAGAATCTTCTTCAATACTCTCACTCTTTTTAGCAAAATCATTTCATTACCTTCCATAATAATATCCATAGACATGGCTTAAACAAAGTTCTGAGGCAATGCAACAAGGATACCAGCAAATGCAGCTATTATCGCATTTTGTAAAGTACCCCCCCCCCCCCCCTCCTCCACACCCTCCATTTCTCTTCACTTCTCTCCACAAACCTTTTTCACCCAAGTGCCCTTCTGATCTGAGAAGTTTTCTTGGAAACCCTTGATTGTTTGCAGCACAAGATACTCATTAAAAACCTTGGAAACGAAATGAGAGAGAGACCGATGCATGAAATTAAATTAAATGGAAGCCAGGAAAGCTACAGAATATAAAAATTATTTCTTTGTTCTGTAAGGCACATTAGAAAATATCCATGGAAGCCTGTGATGTATGTATTGTATGCATATTGGAGAATTTTGAAGAATGTTATAATATATTTTATTGTTATGTAGATCCTTGAGTGTTTCTTTTGTCATTTTGAGAACGTGATACTATTAAACCTGTCTGAGAATGTCCTGTTAAATAGAGACTCTTTTTTTTTTTTTTTTGAAAGGTGAATAAAATCCATAATGTTAAGCCATACAAGTAACTGAATTGACATTTGCTTACAGTCATAACTTATGTTTAAAAAGGAAATATATACAAAGAACGGAATACAAAAGATCAATAAATATAATGTATAATTGCATCTGTTCATTTTGTGAAATTGAACCCTGTACCTCAGACCACCTCTCTGCTGAGAATATTTTCCTTGCTTTTTTGTAAGTGGTCTTTATGTGCAGGTTTTATTTTGGGTGGACTGCATGCAAGCTCTTACAAGGGATCTCATTCTAGATGTTCCAACAAAAAAAAGATCTGTAAATTCATCTTTATCCATCTTTTGAGAAGGGTTCATACCTATTTTTGTAACAAAATAACTGCTACTAAAAATATTAAACTTTGTAGGCATGCATTTCAATCAATGTGCACTGAAACGTGCATACATTACAGGTTTGAGCCAGAAAGATCTGTTTTGAATTGCCTAGCTTGATAGTGTACAGGTAGGAATATGAATTAGAATAGCTCCATCTAGTGGTGAAAATGCAACAGTTTTCAAATTACTGCTACATATAGTATGTAAAAGCATATTGTTTTCCCATGCAAAATTGATGCTTGTGTGAAACACGGCTGAATGTTTATTTAATAGTTCTATTGATGACTACATAAACAAAAACCTTGAAAAATTGAAAATGATAGCAAGTAGACTGTACTCTGAAACTGGAAAATCAGTTATCCAGGAAAGAACAGAGAGCGAGAGAGAGGGAAAGTAATTAAGAAAGGGGTAGACAGAGACAATGGCAGAGATAAAGAACATAGAGAAAGAAATGAAAGTGGTTCATGATGAGGAAGGGAAAGATTGCAAATTATACCAATGTTGAAATTGAAAGAACTTTTTTACAAAAATTGATGATTCATGAGGTACATGTGCATTAAAGGCATCGTTTAACAATGTTAAATCTGAGATGCATGGTCCTACATCTAATCAGTGTCTGTGATATGGTGTAATATTGAAGCCCTAAAAAGCATTGCGGTTCAAAACGATCATGAAATGCCTCAAAAAAATAAAAAAAATCTTTGAGTGATCGGTTTTACCATACTCATCTTCCCCAATAGAATTTAGTGTTACAAAAACTTTTAGGAAAACTAAAAAAATAAATTTTGATTTCCAATCATAAATATCTAGATAATGTCCTTCAATTGAACTATTGCTTAATACAATCTGAAATTAGATTTCAATGAATAAGCCTAATATAATGTTTTACATGGGCATATATTTTTTTGTTTGAACTTATCAGGGATGATCTAGATAGTTTATAAATAGGGGTGAAAAGCAGTTGACTGACCAGATCTATGTCAAGACATTTTTATCCTGTAAACTGACTTATATGGAATGTGTCCAAATGATCAAGGCCTTTTTTAAGTTACTTCTGATAAATTTTATCAAGACAAATCTACCAGAGGCTGTCATGTGATATTAGTTTGTATAGATTGTCACAAAATATTATGCATTTTCTATATTACTTGGAAATTGTATTTGACAATTCCAATAGAAACATGATGTGCATCTATGACGTGCATCTATGGCATATGGAGTGACTCTGTATCTCATGTGTTTATTGCTCACAAGATAAAGCAGCTAGCTAAGAGTGACTCTGTAATTAATACACTCATTTATGAAATGGAAGTTTTTACTACAGATATAGGTTAATAGAGTTAATAGAAATATGCTGTTCCCAATTTCTGACAAGAAAAAAAAGGGCAGACAAAGGATGTCATGAAGGGGGACACATTTCCAAATACCCTATAAGCAAACAAAAAAAATATAAAGGAAGGAAGGAAAGGATTATCACAGTTTACACAGGGTACAACAACTCATTTAAGAGGAGATTTCTATGAAAGAGGAAGGAAGAACAGAAAAAAGGAAAGGATTATCACATTTTACAAGTTGATGTTGCGTCTAAAATTTTACAGGGGTTCAAAAACATGTTTAATAGGAGATTTCTGTTGAAGAGGAGGCAAACTGTACCCCCCTTCCCCCATAAAAAAAAAAATTAAAAAATTAAAATTGAGTCCCTGAATGTTAGAGTATACATTGCTATATTACCATGGCAAAGACTTCTGAAATTTCAGAGAGGGATTTTTTTTTTGAGAGTCTCAGCTTTTGTGATGTATTTCTTCTGTGTTTCTTTTCTAGTATTTAAAGGTGAAATGGACAGGTTAGAAACGAAGGTCCAAGGTTTGTCAGATGTTGAGTCATGTTCCCCAGAATACAATGATACTCATCGCATCTTCGGAAGTTTGTCTGACAATATCTCAATCACCCCCCCCCCCCCCCTCTCCTCCTCTTCAAATGTGATACTTATATTGGGAAGTTGGCTCAACCGAGTTGAGCTCATCTGATTGAAAGTGACTGCTATTTATTGCTAAACATGTGTCCATCCTTGTGTTTACTATTAGGGGGAAAGAGAGGGGGAATGTACCAAAATAGATCTATCATGTTTGATAGTTTGCCCTTTTCCCATTTAATGACCACATTTTTAAAGGTGATTCGTCACAAAAGTTGTGTTTTTCCAAAGGTGCGTTGTTCCAAACATTTTTTATAATTCTGAACCAAAAGAATTCTTTACAATGGAATGTTTATGAAATTAAAGGGAAATTCAACCAAGAAAGCTACTCGAAAACAATGCAGAAAATTCAGAGCTGCATGCAGTCCAGTGGAAGTTTGAACGAAATTGGACACAAATTTGGGAAGTTATGAATATTTAAAAGTTGTAATCACAATACTCAAATACTCGAGTACTTGCACTGTTGACAACTACTCAAGTACGATTTCTCGTATTTTGTCATTTAAAAACGTATGAATGGGATCATTCTTTATTTTCTCAATATTTACTCACATGCAATCGCTACTCGAGTTAAATTGGCTTCAGCATGTTTTTTCTTTGAAAAATTATTAGGTACTCCATGTTTGATCCTACATGTATCAATAATGTATGCATGTGTTGCTTCAAAAACAAACAAAATATATATGCTTTGTTGTTCAGGTGAAGGCCTATAGTGCATGCATATGTCAATTTCGTGTTGTTTGATTGGATTGATGTTGTGATTCTTTAGGAGGTCTATCATATGCTTTTCTGAGAAAGCTCATTGATTTGCCGTTCATGCAGCTGTTGCACTTTTTATGTTGCTAGAGCTCTACGCTGATAACTTAGGTTCATTCACACTGCTGGAAAAACTCATAGAAAACTGTTAGAATGCTCCCCAGGGAGTGTGCATACATCGTGTTGCAGGTAAGCCTGAATCCGATGACCGGGGTAATGCTGCACCTAGAAACAAAGTATGAGGTGCATTATAAATGTGAGTTATTAATTATTATTAGTATTTGCTAATTCTTTTCTTTTTCCTTAACTTGTCGCTGCTTGCGAAAGCACAAGAACAATGAGAGTTACATGAGCAAAAAAACAGAATAATTCACCAGTGTAAAAGAGGCAAGCATTCACACACTGCAAAAACTGCTGCTGTTTCAGCTGAAGTATGAATACAGCCACACTCCAGAGCACAGAGGTTGATTTTTCAATTCGGGTTATTTTCTCTTGGTCATGTTTATAGGTTGTTACAACTTTAGGCAATTAAACCCCAGAATGTGAGAAAAACCAATGTTTTTTGCTTGTAGTGTAAATGCCCCTATTACTGAAGCACATATGTATTGATTTCTAGATATCCATGGATCGAGTGCCTGGTGATTTCAGTGAATTTATTGATATCAAAATGTCTGAAGCTAGAGTACCGGTAGTTGATAGAATTGTTTTCCAAGAGATTTCTATCAGTATTGTGCGAGCACTGATATTATCTCATCTCATACATTTTAAAAGCAGACCAATCAATGTTTTCTTACTTTTATTTCTAGGTGTTGCTTATTTGTTGTTGTGTGTGAGTGTGTTTTTTATTTTTTTATTCAGAAGTCATGCTTCAAATTTACTTCTGTAAAGAAGTTTTACAAGGGGTTGTCTAGAAATTTCCTTCTTAATGATTTGAAGGTAAGACAAATATAAGGAGAAAAGCAGATGCACTCAAATTTGGTGCACAATGAAAACAATTAAATCTCTGAACTAGCTTCTCCTTGCCAGCCCTGACTTAGAATCACCCTCCCCTTTAAAATTCTCTTTTATCAGTAACAGTTGGAATTACCAACAGTTAATTAATTTTTATGTAACCACTTTTTCTAAAGGCTTGGCTTTCAATAATGTGGAGTGAATCTTTAAACAAAATGTTGAATTTAGTTATAGCTGGCAGGAAAGACACTAATTCATGTTATTAATTAGATTGTAGGTCCTCTGTTCCATGGTTAATTATCTTTAAAAAAAAATTGAGGTGAGGTTAATTTCAAGTTTAATTATTTTGTCACCTAGAAGAGCACAAACTCATGTCATTTTACAAAGAGTTAATACCCTCTCAAGTTCAGCACAAGATTAGTCCAGTCACAGGTAATATTTTCTCCCAATTTAAGTTCAAGTTCAATTATTTCATTTAAAAAATATATAAATATGCGTACAAAAACCAAAATTAATCATATGTTGCATCTGTTGAACTCTGTGACCGTGTCAGGCTCCTAGTATCACCAGCCAAGAGGAAGTTTTTATTAAAGCTCATGATTTTTCAGAGAAATGAGGATCGTATACTGCGGCTTCGGCCTCAAGTAATGGTTTCCTGTGCCGTCCATTCTTCTCTGGTGTTATATTTAGCGTTCGAAACACCTCACGTTCATTTAGAGGTTTTCGCGTTCCTGTTTCGGAATTAAACCGAAAGAATCCCGGTGAAGTGGAGGAAGTGGGACATTTGTTGCGTTTCTTCATCAGTGATCCGGTGATCGTGGTTAGGTTCTATTTCTGAGGCATACCCACGCATTGTTTGCGGTTTCTTGGAAAAGCAATTAGATTTGACCGATGTGATTGAGATGAGTATTAATAGCAGCCAGATGCTCTCAGAATAGAAGGAATCCGTTGAACCTATAGAAAAATAATGAAAGTGTTAAAATATGGACAGAGTTGATCGCAGGGTTGTTCTATTTATGCTTTCCATTGTTTTTCTTTCCAGCGTCTCACCAATTATTCATCTACATATAGATGATATTATAAAAGCCTTTTGCAGACTGATAGAAATGATTGAAATAAACATTTCAGAGATGGATCACGATGTACTTGTTTTTTAGGCACATCAAGGCATTGTTTGTGATTTCATGGAAAGATTGTTTTATTTGATATGACTTGGGAGATTAAGACAGGTATAAATAGCAACCAGCTGGGCTCAGAATAGATACAATTTGTGGAACTCACAAGAAAACATTGAAAGCTTTGAATATTGAAAGGTTTGAAAAATATTGCCAGAGTGGATTCCAGGGTTGTTCTATTGTTGCTTTCCATTGTTTTTCTTTCCAGCGTTTCACCAATTATTTATATAAATATAGATAATATTATAAAAGCCTTTTGCAGACTGATTAAAATGTTTAAAATAAACATTTTAGAGATGGAGCTCGATGTATTTCCATCTTTTCTTGTTAAACTGAGGCACATCAAGGCATTGTTTGTGGTTTCATGGAAAGGTATTCTTTTATTAGATATGACTTGGGTGATTAAGGCAGGTATAAATAGCAACCAGCTGCCCTCAAAATAGATACAATTTGTTGAACTCACAAGAAAATATTGAAAGATTTGAATATTGAAAGGTTTGAAAAATATTGGCAAAGCAGGTCGTTCTATAAATACTTTCCATTGTTTTTCTTTTCAGCGTTTCACCAATTATTCATTTAAATGTAGATGATATTATAGAAGCCTTTTAGCAGACTGATAAAAAAGTTTAAATTAAAAGATTTAGAGACGGATTTTTCGATGTATTTATATCTATCTTGTTTCTTAGGCTCAAAAGCATTTCTTGGAAAGTTTTTTTTTTTTAATTAGATATGACTTGGGTGATTAAGACCGGTATAAATAGCAACCAGCTGCACTCAGAATAGATACAATTTGTTGAACTCAAAAGAAAATATTGAAAGCTTTGAATATTGAAAGTTTGATAAATATTGGCAAAATGACAGCAGGGTTGTTTTATCAATACTTGTCATTGTTTTTCTTTCCAGCGTTTCACCAATTATTCATTTAAATGTAGATGATATGATAGAAGCCTTTTGCAGACTGATACAAATGTTTGAAATAAAGAAAGTTAGAGATGGATCTCGATATAGACATAATATGATCCTCTGCTTTGAGATACACCTAGGCATTGTATATGGTTTCTGGGAACAGCAATTAAATTTGTGTATTAATTTTAGCAACTAGAATAGGTATAAGCTTCGAGAAACCATACAAAGAAATAAAAGTATAACAAATATCTGGAAAGATGATAGCAGGGTCTTTATATCAGTTTTCCCTTTTGTTTATTTCCAGCTTTTCCTCATTCTTAACTAAGAAAGCAACTGATAGTTTAGAAGCCATTTTGAAAGGAAATAGTTATTGAAAATAGAAAGAGAACTTGTAGATGGACCTCGGTATCATCTATTTCTGAGGAATACTGTTGCATTGCGTATGGTTTCTGGGAAAAGCAATTAAATTTCCCTATCAAGAAGATTGCTTGTGGGTATCAATAGCTACATGTATGAGATGTTCTCAGAATAGACACAATCTTGCCTTGGAGAAACCACAAATTATTAAAAGTCTTTAAAATGTTACTAAAGGTGATGCATATCAGTCCTTCCTTATAAATGTGGGTTTTTTTTCTCAGTAATTTCCTAATATACATCTAAAAGTAGAAATGCCAGCAGCCTCTTTAATATAGAATGATATAAATTCATGGAATAAATTCATTAGAAAAGAATTGTACTGTAGATTTGTAGGATTCTCTTTTCTGTTGATGCTTATTTTCGTGGGAACAAAGCCGTCGTAATCTTCGCTGAATTCATCTTGTTGAAGTCATCAGTTGATTTGATCTTTTCTTTGAAGCACTAATATAGCACATGCATTTTTCAAAAACAATTTAACAAAAAAGGATGATAATGAATGAATGAATTTGACTGCATTAATTGTGTACGGACATGAAAGCAAGAGCAATTAAAAACAGGAAATTATTCAGTTATTTTTAGAGTAAATCCCAATCCTTCTTTGCTCTTTTCAGGAAAGATCAATATTTATATCATGAATTGTAGTAATGTGTATGGAAGTGAAAGCGGATGGGAATGATATTGATTTTGTTTGATGCTTTATTCCAACTTTTACTAGGTAAAAAAAATGAAGTCATTATCTTACATATTCCCCACCCGAAGACTCTCAGAAAGACTAGGGGTATTTCTTGATGGGGCTGCGGGTTAGCTGTGTCCAGACATGTGAACCCATTAATGGTAATTCTACCAAGTCTGGTGTCAGCGTATTATGACATTCTGCACATGGAAAACAATGACACTCTCCCTTTATTAAAGAGGCTATGTTATGATAAAACCTGTAATTACCACGTCCCTCTTAATTCACTCTCACTCCAGGATCTAGAGGTGACCGGGGACAAAGACGACAGCAGATCCCTTCATGTGACCGTCCACCAACGCTCTACGGCCTCCCCACACGCCAGACCGGTACCCCTCCTCGCTGCCCGCTTCCAGTTTGATGATCACATCCGATGCATGGCTGCCAAGCAAAGATTGACCAAAGGTATAACTTTCACTATCTTGTAGTGACAAGAGCTCCACCACCTGGGGGGTGTTTCACAAAGATTAAGATTAACTTTAATTCAGACTTAACTATGGTTGGCCGTTCAGGCCACTGTTCGCTCTTACTATTTACTGGCATTGGTCTCTGAGGGGAAGTTTAAATCGTGGTCACAAATCTACAAACTTTACTCTCTTTTTTATAGTTCATTATTGAAGAAAAAATGTTATCTAAAGATCATGATTGAGAGACCAATAGTGAGAGCAACCAGTGGCATGAATGCCCTGTCATAGTTAAGTCCAATTTAAAGACGATCTTAGTCTTTTTGAAAAAAAACCTGGTTACAATACCAATGCATAACCTTTCTTATCAGGCAACGGCTCTAGATTTATGGAAGTTGATGCGGATCTGATTTAAAACCTGTGATGTTGTGTTACACTCTATACCTAGTTACAGGCAGGTGTCGGAAAGAAATCTCTTCAAATTCATTTAAATTTCGTAAATGAGATTTAAGTTCGGGCAAATACTTCATGGAATACAAGACCTGCAGGCTGGGTGGAGAAAGTGATTCCTTTTCCATGTGGCTCCTGTATGGAGAAACACACTCAGTTAGGGTCCCAAAGTTGTATGGCCCGTTAGTCCTTTGTCCCAGTGTCCCACACTTTTCATTCTAATGAATCCAAACACAAAATATTAATGTAAATTTGAGAACAACATCTCATGACAAAAAACCAAGAGCGATTATCGCGAAATTTGTATCATACAGGAACAACATGCTTATCTTCCATCAGAGTACACTTCACAATGAAGATATCTGTTTCGGGAAGAGAAAAACCTAGCAATTCTTGGTCAAAAGAACGTTTTCATCACACACATTTTGGGATGGTATAAGCTGCCAACAGCATAGAAGTAAAAGGGTTGATCGGATTCTTCAGATTTAAAAAAAATTGTCAATATGAATGAATTTGTCATGAGAATGCCGCCTAGAAACAGTTTGTTTCATCATCAAGTAACGCCTGACTGGAATGCTCCCCAGGGAGTGGAGATTGTGCACACAGTGTGTGCGGGCAAGCACTGAATCCAATGACAGGGGTAATACATATCTGTAAAGCGCTTAGAGACAATGTAGATGTATAAAGTGCTATATAAAAGCGGAATATTATTATTATTATCATTATTTTGTCTGTTTGTGATTGATTGATTGGCAGGTCGTCAGAAGGCTCGCCAGGCCCAGATGGCATGCCTTGCTGAGCTTCTAGAGATACCCATCAGCCATCACAGTGGACTCTATGGTTCCTCCTCCGCCATCTCCCATCATCCTGGCATGGCCATCGCCGTCTCCAGCTCCAAGGGAGGGGCTAGTAGCCCAAGCACTGCAAGGTAGGACAACCTCAAACAATTCTTGATGTTATTATACCATAGATCTACTACCACTGGCAGTAGGTCTGGTAGTAGCAGACCTGATCCGCGTAACAGTCTATGTTTATTTTTAAGAATACAACTTTTGTCAGTAAAATACAACTTTTGGGATTAAAGAATACAGTTTTTGAACTCCAGAGGTTGGCAGGTCTGTAGTAGGTCCCTGATTGTACCTGACTGCTGAGAAAGAATCTTTACATTTACAGTTAGAAGTAGGGTACCAGTAGCTTTAGGCCATGTCCAGAGGGCTTTTGATAAAAGTGCTAGTAGCCCTAGCACTGCAAAGTAGGACAACCTGAAACAATTCTTGATGTGTACTGTACCGTGGACCTGCCATGACTCGTAGTAGGTCCGTGGTTGTACCTGACTACTAAGAAAGAAGGTTTTCATTTACAGGTAGAAGTAGGGTACCAATAATAATAATAATAATAATAATAATAATAATAATAATAGTATTAACTTTTACTTCTATAGCGCTTTTCATAAGAGATTTATATCAAAGTGCTTTACAATATTGATGCAAGTAAAACTAAACAGAGTAATGACAAGAGAACAAATCTAAGCCATGTCCAGACGGCTTTTGATCAAAGTGCTAGTACCCCAAGCACAGCAATGCAGGACAATGGACATATTTGTCTATTATACCTGACTTTTGAAAGAAAGAAGTGTTTACAAGAAAGTTAGTAAGTAAATTATGGCAAGAAGGTAGTGTCTGGCCAACCTGTTGATCAAGGGGCTAGTGGATCCAGCACAACACTAGGACAACCCACAACATTTAAAGATGTTGATGGTGATGTTGCCTGCTTCTCCTGAGAAAAAGATGTCTTTAGATTAGCAACAACAATGAGGGATTTATTGACCACGTCCGGCAATCTTAAAGTTGCTCTAGCGTGGGTATATAGTCGTTCGTGAAGTAGGCAACTTGGTGATCACTTTCGATCACTATAACACTGAGCCAATGGGTATTACGCTCCTGTGCGTACGTCCGTGTGCTGCCCTCTATATATCAATGCTTGAGCAACTTTAACAGTTGTTGATGTGGATGTTGGGAATTTTTACCAGCCCGTTAAGAAAAAATGTATGTACTTACAGGCAAATATCTTGGGGACCTATGGTTTAAAATTGTTTCTGATGGACTTTTTAATTGAGAGGCTCGTAGCCCTAGCATGGCAAGGTAGGACTAGCCAAACAATTGTTGATGTTGATGGTGGTCTTTATTTTACTCACCAGATGAAAAAAAGTTTTGAGACTACAGGTTAGCAGCATGGGGATCTACTTTGTTCAAGTCATGTTCAAGTGCTACAGTA
Organism: Strongylocentrotus droebachiensis; assembly: GCA_035222895.1. NCBI lineage: Eukaryota > Metazoa > Echinodermata > Echinoidea > Camarodonta > Strongylocentrotidae > Strongylocentrotus > Strongylocentrotus droebachiensis. The sequence goes on from JAVYIG010007365.1 coordinate 42,110, forward strand.
GTAGCCCAAATACCACACAGGTGGAAGACAAAATGAATCTGTTGACTATTAGTGGACTTGCATGAAAATTGGGGCTAACAGTTAGGAGGGGACATATGGCTTTGAGTCAGATCAAGGAGTTATGTGTTATCAAAGGCCACAAGCATATCCAACATGAGTGAGGACCCACACTGTTGTGGTTTGCAACTTGGAGTTGACTAAAGTTTCCTAACCACGCGTGCGTCCGTACAGTCCCTATCTAAGACATAACTTCAAAGTTTATAACCACAATCTTAACTTCAAGATAGTTCTGTGGTTTAAACCTGCTATATTAAAAAGTCATAATAATAAAGGGCATTTTATTGGCAGTAAGCAAACCCCCTGTCCACACACAACATTTTCAGTGACTAGTCATGATTAGCTATACCGTTTCGCGATAGTGATACCGTTTCGCGATAGTTTTACGACCAAAATTGTAGGTGTGGACGCTCACTAACGATACGTCGTATAACGAAACTAGTCTAACGAAACGCAGGTTTGGGCATCGTTTCGAACTGAAACTCGATAAAGAATCACGGACATTTTGTGTGTGGACGGAACTAGTCTAACTGGGCGGGGCTTAACGTGACCTCGAGCGAAAGGAGATATGAGCTCTCATTTCTGCTTCCAGCCGACCGCTGCGCAGCCAGCTGATTATACATAAATATACTGCAAGCATTGTTCCAGTGGCACAGTCAATGCAAATACTAGTACTAGTGCTTCACATGTGTTTCGGTTTCGGTTCCGAGTTTGCTACTGCGCACCTATACGACGTTTCGTTATAGAGTTTCGGGATAACTTTTTTGTGTGTGTGGACACCCTGGAATTTATACAATGATTCTTTAGTGACGACGTTTCTTGTGTGTGGACATCCTGGAATTTATATGATGATTCTTTATACGACGTATCGTTATAGAGTTTCGGGATAAATTGTTTTGTGTGTGGACACGCTGAAAGACATAAAAGGGCTCCAGTAGTGGGAGCTGTTTTCTTAAATGTTATGGTGCAGGGTGATGTACCAGTAAAAGTTGTCTAGAGTTTCAAATATGCTCATAATCCTCTCTCTACCTGTATAGTATTTCAAGGTTATATCAAAGTATTAAGATGCTCTATTTTTAATATTGCCCAGGTTTTCCGAGGCATCTAAATTTCCTCTTTTTTTCCTGTAATGCTCTATTTTTTATCTAAATTTCCTCTATTGGATTACTACTATTACAGTTTGATATTTGTAATTCATTTTTTTATGCCAAGACATTTTTTTGGTTGACACTCTCTTTGAAAAGATTCTTTATCCCTTTTGTAAAAGAATTTTAAACATCATTTAAACATTCCTGTCGTACATGTCGTCAACGGACCAGATTGCCAAAATGCACGAAAAATATGGTACACTGCTGTGTTGTCTTTTTCAATGTAATTATATGTGTTATAATCAATAGGTGCACAAAATGTCTACAAAAACGGTGCTATAAACAGAGGATTTTAGCGACTAAATGACTGGTGTATTGTTATCCTTGAAAATTATGGAATGTCATAGTAGTAAAATGGGGCAAGGAAATACAGAGAAAATAGGCCCATTTACATAGCCCAAAACTATTCTGCAATGCTGAAGTTTTTTTTTAATCCCATTCACACTACTGAAAAACCCCGCGAGAAATCGTCGATGCTTGATAATTCGGGGGGAGGTGTCCTTTTTCTTTTCAACTTTGTTTTCTTCTGACGGGATCGAATCATTGAGCTCGTCTTCCTTTCTGTAAAGGAGTTTTTTATGAGAAAATAGTACATTTAGTTGGTTTAAAATTATATGGAAAGCCATTAAACACTCTTTTCTTTAATACCCATAACATCTCATTAATGCCTCATCGAGGCGTTTTTGTAAAGGATTTCTTCACATTTTACGAGCAAAGTATTTTGATCCTTTTCATGTCCTATCAACTGTATTAAATTTCTCTTTTCATCATGGAGATTACAGCTGCCCTGCCCTTTTTAATAGTTCACAATGCTCTCTTTCACAACGCTCGTTTTCTATCAATTTGCTGGTATCCTTGTTGCATTGTTACAGAATTTGTTTTAAAGACATGTCTCTCGATATTATTATGGAAGGGTAATAAAATGAGTTTGCTGAAAATGGCCAGGGTAAAGTGAAGAAGATTCTTACTTTCAACAAAACCAGACAAAGTGGAAAATAGAGATTGATTTAGCAGATGAACGCCAGACTGTTGGATCATATCCCCTATTAAAAAAAATTGTCTTCCAAGAATTTGAGACAAAGTACTACCCTGCTCTTTTCACTTCCCAGGGTTTCCCCACTGTGCAGCTGGCCTGAGCAGAAGTGGTTAGAATAGTGCAGTTTACTGTTTTGTTTAAAAAAATGAAATAGCATCCAAAAAAAGCTTTGGTGGAAAATCAACATTAATAAAATACTAATGATAATATAATAAAATCATTATCCCAGTAATACAAAATAATTTAGTTACTCCCCCCCCCCCCCCCCTCTCCTTTCATCTTTCTCCCCCTCCCTCCCTTCCTACCGTTTTTCTCTCTCTCTCTTTTTCTCCCTTTCTCTCTCTCCATCTCTCCCTTTCTCTCTCTCTCTCTCTCTCTCTCTCCCTTTCTCTCTCTCTTTCTCTCTCCCTGTCCCTCCCTCACCCTTTTCCCCTTTCTTTCTCTGTCTCTCTCCGTCTCTTCTTCTGTCCCTCTCTGTCTCTCTCTATCTCTCTCTCTATCTCTCTCTCTCTCTCTCTTTTGGAGGGAATGCTTCCATCCCTAATTCTTTCGTACTAGAAATTAGTGTGACTGAGTTTTAATTGCATATATATATATATATATATATATATATATATATATATATTTAGAATATAGTCTGTTAAGCAATATTTTCTGCAGCTCTGCACTAAATTTTGGTTGAGAGAAAAGTACCCTTGCTAAAGACTGATCTTCTACACCTAAACTACAGCTATTCTTTATTTATCTTCTCCTTTTCTCTCCTACATGTACCTTCTCCCTCTTTCCCTTCTCTTCCCATCAGCATTCTCATTTACACACATTCAAATCTACCATCTACTTATCAAGGTTATATAGCAGACATAGAGGTGTGCATATGATATAAGCCTACAGTCAGTGAATATCCAAATTGAACTCTGATATTTAAGAATCCACTTCTCACTTCATAATGCAGTCAGTCTCTAGATTAATTGCCTCTCACTCGATCACGATTCCAGGAACTCCAGCAATCATGTATTATGCAACTTTGATGAAAAAGCTCCCTTTTGAGGTTTCCTACTTTCGCAATTAAAAGGTTCTGGCGTCTTGTTTCTGTGTATAGATAGATTCACAATTACATGTTGAGATTAGTTCATGTTTTAACTCGGTATATTATCTGACCCCTCCTTCCCCCCCCCCCCCCCTAACATCTTTTTACTTGTATGAATAGACCTGGCCTGGTTGAATTTTCTTTTGTAATTTCGTTTTTAATTTGGGGGAAGAGAGTCTAGACAGAATGTAATTCTTGCATGTAGTATGTGATTTTAATAGACCAATACAGTTCACAATAAAAGCAGAACTGTGTAACAATGAATAAAAAGGACCGATAATACAAAAATCTGTATGTGAAAATACATTTACACATTTATGATACTGAATCAAACTGATCTTTATATTACTGTACCTTCTTGTGGCAGAGATGCATAAATGTTGTTATCTTTATAAGGCATATAATATTTCCTTCTTTTAAGATTCCAGAGGGGTATTGTTCTTAAATTACCTTCTTTCATAATTTTTCTGAGCAAATCCTGGGCTGATGTAAGAAAATTAATTCAATTTAATGAAATAAATCAGTTTGTAATCTAAATCAATGATTTAAATCATCCCAATCGCCATGCGCGTGGTCTATTTGTTTCATACTTTCACATTTCTCTTTTTTTGCCAATTTTTTTTTTGGGGGGGGTGGGGGTAGGGTGTCCATCTGTCCCGCTTTTTGTGATTACTCAAGAACCATTGAACAGATTTTAAACAAACTTGGATGGAGTATGTATGACCATGAACTGATTTGATTTTTGGTAGATGAAGTTAAAGGTCATAAATGTGTTTTAATATCCCAGAAAATATCTCGTTACCGCGATAACATGGAAATCATTTCAGCAATTCAAACCAGACTTGTTTAGAGCTTCTTTCATTTTTCAACATGCATTCTCCTTTAGGTATGACCTGAAATTGCCTGACTCAAGAGTATTATTGGTTTAATAAAATTTGTCGAGGATAAACTGACTGCTGCCACCTCTATTTGAATCTGGGCCCTGTTTCATGAAACTTGTTATCAATAACAAGCGCTAAATGTCTACGACAAATTTGCTATTGGCCAATCAAATGCAACGATTTCAGTAGCTTATAACAGTTATTGTAACTTGTTATTGCTAACAACTTTCATGAAACGGGGCCCTGGGGCAGGCATGGAAACTGGCCTGGTTCTTTGGAAAAAGGATTTCAATTATTGATAACAGCTGAAAGGGAATTGGTCATCAGAAGAAACCTCGAACGATCAAAGATTGATGAATTGATTTGGAGAACGGTGTAGATGTTTAGGGAAATTCCCCTTAGAAAAGTGAACGTGGGGAGCCAGGGGGCTAGCTAGGGGAAACTGTCGTCGTACATGATTCATAGCTTATACTTAGAAATCGTAAAGCTTCGTGCAGTCCAAGATAGCAAAATGAAAGAAATAATGAAATAAAGCAAAAAGACAGCTGAATGTTGTTACCATCGGCCAGTTGTCATTCAGTTGTCATTCACCTTTTAAAAATACATGTAGAGCCTGTCAGATAGGGGGCACGTATTACATGTACATCTTTATAAGGAAAAAGTGGCCCATGTAAATGCCAGATAATTCTGGCTGGAGTTGATGGAAAATGTTTCTTCTACCAAAATCAAACTAAAATCGCATCCAATAGAATAAAATATACGCAGTGACTGCTCATTACTGGAAAGGGCTCATGCACCCAACCAGGAAATCTTTAAAGGTGAATTTTGTAAAAATAAAAACCACAAATCATGATATGAAGGAACATGGTTTCGGATGGGAAGTTGTGGTTGAGTGAAGTTTGCAATATTAGACAACATTCACACGATGTGTCGATGTTAATTCTTTTTCAGGTTTTTGCAAGAAACAATGCTTAAGTTTTATTTGACTATGCAATATGATATTGTACAAAGTGTTTTTTTACAAGAAGTTTTACCCCATATTTCATTGGGGGATTGTTGTAACTACCACTAGTCATCCTTCCAAAATTTTTTGATTTATTCTTGTAAAACCAGGAAATCAATACTGTTAGTTACCTATCTGCATTGCAATTACAGTTTATGATCAAGTTTATTGTATAGAGCAATAGAAGTGCAAATTTTTCTTCATACTTTTCATACTATCTATACACTACGGCCCGAATTCACAAAGGAAGTTTGTCGACAAACCTTGGTTTTCGTACGTCATATGACGCGTTTTACGCGTTTTTTACAAACCTGGTTTGTAAAGAACAAAAGTAGGTTTGGCGAAAGAAAAGGAGGTTTGAGCTCAAACCTTGGTCTGAGCTCAAACCTTGCTTTGTGAATTCGAGCCTGTAAGTCTTGGTGGGAGATTTTAACACTCTATTTTAATTGATTTTTCCCTGTTTTTAATGAAATGGAACCTTTTATTGAAGTTACTAGGTCTCTTATTATTTATGATTAAATGATTATTAGACCATTTGGATAGTAGACAAAATGAGCATTAGACAAACTGGGAAATAGACCGACTGGCAAATAGACCAAATGAGTGATAGACCAAATGACTATTAGACCAAATGATACGTAGACATTTGATTATTTGATTGATTATGAGACCTTGTGGATAGTAGACTGGCTGGGTGTAGACCATACGGGAATAAGTTCAAGTCAAGTTCAAGTTTTATTTATCTCTTTCATAACACACATTACAAATATGACATGAATATAACAAGTTAACAGAATATGGCGTTACAAAAGAAAATAGACTAATTGGGTAGTAGACGAACTGGTTGTACTTGTAGACCAAACAGCAATTCACCTATCAGTGAGGTCCAGTCTTTTATTTTCTGTATAGGTTATTTCCATAATGCAGTTTGAGAAATCCCCCATGAATGGGTATCTAGTAGCACCTTCAGGCTAGTTTCATCTTGACGTATGTTTGGTGAGGCTCAGGATAAGGAGTAGACTGGGAAGCCAGTGTGAAAGGGTTACTAATGCGCTGTCGCTCTGTGGCAGGAAAAATTTCCTATCTTTTTCATGGTCTGTCTCCCGAGGCCAATAATGTCATCCATATTGAAGCTGCTACTCAACTCAGGTGAGTTGGTTTCTGGGAACTCTTAATCGTACTAGTCTGCATTTCCAGACACTGTGTTGTTTTTTGTGAACCTTGCAAACAAATCATGGTGTTCTACTATTTGAAGATGATTTCTTACATTCCGCCCTTAGTGAATATCAGTATAAGAGCCTATTAAAGGCATCGTTTAACAATGTTAAATCTGAGATGCATAGCCCTACGTGTTATCAGTGTCTGTGATATCGTGTAATATTGAAGCCCTACAAAACTTGCGCTTCAAAATGATCATGAAGTGCCTCAAAAAAGTAAAATTTTTGAGTGACCTGTTTTACCATACTCATTTTCCCAAATAGACTGTATTGTTAGGAAAACCTTAGGAAAACACATTTTTTTAATTTCTATTTCAAATCATAAATATCTCGATAATCAGACGGGCGATCGACTAGTAAATGTCATGGGGTTCCTGACTGACATAAAGGTTTATAATTATGATTGCAGCTTGAGCTAAATCCAGGATTTTGTTTCAGAATTTGAGACATAGTTACCCAATCCCTTTGAGGCATCCCAGAAGAGATTCTTTGATATTGGTGTATAAAGACCAAAGGCACCCCGCCCCAAAGGAGGCTGTCATATCAATGTCTAGATGACATGAGGGCATCCCAGTAGTAAGTCCATGCTATCTCTAAGGACATTCCAATTTAATGGAGACAGCTAGTGTCCAGGGAAACTCACGCCTCAGGGAAGCCCATTACATGTATATCAGTGCCTAGAGGCTTAAAGGGCATCCCTACCCTAAGTGATGCCATAAAGCAGTGTCATCTATTGGCAGGGCATCCCATCGTAAATCCTAGGTTCCATAATATCTGTGTTGAGGTGCTATGGGGGCATCCTACCCCAAAGCAATGTCTAGAGACTACATGTTCACACACACTCATAAATGTGTAAGCACATCACTCCAAATGGATGCCTTAATATCAATGTTGAGAGGTTTAAGAGCATCCCATTTCAAGGGATGCCATAATATCAGTGTCTAGAGACTGAAGGCGCACCATAACCCCCCCCCCCCCCCCCATACACACACACACACACATACCACCACCACTACGAACACCGCCACACCATAATGCAAGCAACTGCCTGGAAGCTATTAAGGCATACCACCCTAAGGGATGCCATTAATATCAGTGTCTAGATACTAAGAGAGCATCATAACCTCACCTACCTACCCCCCCCCCCCACCCCCACTCACACACACACACCAACACCACCACAATGCCTAATATATGTGCCTGAAAGCTAGAAGGGAATCCCACCCTAAGCGATGCCATTAATATCAGTGCCTTTAGAGACCACAAAGGCATCCACCCTTTAAAAAGGATGCCATAATGTCAGAGAATGTCTAGAGGCCATTAAGGCATCCCCTACAACTCAAGGAAAGCCATGATTATCAAAGTGTCTCTCAAGATTACCATCCCATCAATCTTAAGATGGAAGCTCCTGGCTTTTCCAGGAATTGGATGCTTGACCTATTTCAAATCCTTGACTTGGGGAAATAACGCTCTCAAAAAACAGTCTGGGTCTTTTCCCTTTCATTCTAATTCTCCTCATATTAAAAACAGATCGGCCAATCCATGAATAATATCTGCAACGTTCCATAGATTATAAATAACAGATAAGTATCAACCTAAGTCTCTAAAGTAGAAAGTTATTTTTACATCATTATTTCATACTCTATTCTTGTTGGGACATATGTTGTAAGGGAAATATGCATTAAATATACAGATATAACACAACTGTTTCTTTCAAATAAATTGTATTAAAAAAGACTTTAAATAGTTAAATAGTTAATCAATCAGCCATTCCTAACCAATGGTAATTGCAATTAATTTATTTCAATGTATTCTAAAGGAGGGCTCCATGAAACAGTTGTCAATTAAATTGCCCATACTGTCTTGTCTCTGTTTGAGAATATTATAACATGAAACTTGACTTTAGATTTTAAAAGTAGGTATGAGATTGGGAAAAAAATGTGAATATATTGATTAATTGAAACAAGTATTTCACTTTCTATCTCTTAAACCACAGTTTCCGTATGTCTGTCTCTGTCTGTCGCCCCCCCCCCCTCTCTCTCTCTCTCTCTCTCTCTCTCTCTCTCTCTCTCTTGCTCTTTCTCCCTCTCTATCTCCCCTCTCCCTTTCTCTCTTTGTTGCTCTCTCTCCCCTCTGTCCTATCTCTGTCTTCTGTTTTTTCTTCTCTTTCTCTCTCTCTCTCTCTCTCTCTCTCTCTCTTTGACTTTCTTCTTCTTCCCTCTATATGTTGCACATTATTATCCTTGAAAAAACATTTAATCTACCTAGAGTCTTTCCATTTCTATATTTTGAGAATTAATCTCTTTATAAATTCAAGTGTTATTAAACCTGTTTGTCAAATATTTCACAATTGTCACAGTTTGATACTTTTTATTGACTATTCATGATTCAGTAATGTGAATTAAAAGTTCATTGTAAGCCAGGTCATGCTTGTACTTTTTTATTGACTATTCATGATTAATTAATGTGAATTAAAAGTTCATTGCAAGCCAGGTCATGCTTGTACAACACACTGTACATAGTAGTAAACAATGTAGGAATTGTATTTTTCACACGCTGTTTTATAGCTGAATAAAGTTCAATAGCAAAATGAAATCATAAAGGCTTTGGGGGATGATCTTGGAGTTTATTTGTGCTGCTATCTGGCAAATGGTTCCTTTTGAATGAATCTGTGATTGTATGTTTAGAGTCAGAAGGGTGTTAAGTCTGAGTAGAAGTTTAGGAGTTAAAACCCTTTAAAGAGAAGGTTGAGTTCTGGGCCGGGAAGAGGTGAAAAATAATTTGTGAGCAGTATCATTGTGTTATGCAAGTTTGGAAGAACATCAGATATAAAATGTTCCCTGAAAAGCATGGCTTTTCAAATGCCTTAATATATTCTAAATATGGCATGAAGAATCATAAAAATCGGGACAGTTTTTTATGCCACATGTTCGTGTAGTCCCATATACATCTTTCTGTGTACAGTGCTTGTTACTTTACCGAGACTGGGCCAAACTTCTTATCATTTTTTAATGATTCCAGAACCTTGCAGTACACACCACTAGATAAATCAACCTTTTCTGATCGATTCCACAATGTTTCTTTCACAATGCAATCGCATGACCAGAACTAAACTTTATCTTTAAGCTCTCAACAGAGGTATATGATGCTTCTTTATGTTTTGTGAAATGCCGAATATGTGGTGATTAAGGAATTTTACATATTAAAAGGGGTTGGAGATCTATCACTTATCTTAGCTTGTCACCTGTATGTATGTTTGTGTCTTTCATGATCTTTGCATTGCCCCCTTCTTCTCTCAATTCATTCCTCCCTTCCTCTATTTCCCCTCCCCCGCCCCATCTATCATTCTCTCCCCTCTTTCCGGCTCTCTCTCTCTCTCTTGAATTTTCTTTCTCTCTCTTTTTTGTTTCCTTCCTTTGATTTTTTCTTCTCATGTTTCTCTTTTCTTCTCTGTACTTTCTTTTCTCCCTTGCAAATTTATTTAGATCTCCATATTTCTCCTTTTAAATTGCTATTTCTGCATAAAACTGATCGATTTAATTGCAATAAAAACATGTATCAGATCAATTCATGTCAAAATTTCACACTTATTTATTTTTTATATTTCCACCTTGTGTATTCATCCAGATCTCCACATTTCTTCATTGTATTTTGGTATTGGCGCATTAAACTGATCATTTATGTGAAAAACATCTTTGATATTGATCAATTCATGTGAAATGTTTCACACGGTGAACCGTGTGCGGTGAGACCCAAGGGTTACGAGATTGCCAAATATCCAGCTATTTGAACTATCCCGATCGCAAACTATCCAGCTAATTTGCGTCTTCATTAGACCGAAGTAGCAAATTAGCTGGATAGTTGGTCGGGATAATATCCTGATCCCATCATGCACAACGATTTCCGGTTTTCTGTGTTTACTCGAGGTCAGTGGTTGTACTAGCGCGCTGAGCGGTATAGATCGCATGTGCGAACCGGAAATCGTTGTGCATGATGGGATCGGGATATTTGACTCCGTACTTCGGTCTAATGAAGACGGTCGCAAACTATCCTGCTAGTTCGGAAATAGTGGGATATTTTGCAAACTAGACCGAGATATCTTGGGATATTATCCCGACAAACTATCCAGCTAATTTGCTACTTCGGTCTAATGAAGACGCAAATAGCTGGATAGTTTGCGATCGGGATAGTTTAAATAGCTGGATATTTGGCAATCTTGAGATAGTGAAGATGGGCCTAGTGATTCAGTTCGCTTTTCGCCTCCCAAGGCATAGGTGACGCCTAATGCTTAATAATAATAGAAGTTATAATAGCACTTCTCACATGCATAATACCGGTATACATTTGAGAGAATTACAGTTAAGCATGAGCTACACGTATACGCCCAGAAGCAAACAATACAAGATTGTTTAGTTTCACACGCGATTCTTTTTTTTTCTTCTGTCTGATCATAATCAGTAATATTTGATGCAATAAATCAAGCTGTGCAGATAACATCTGTACTGAATCTAAAACCATTGATTAAGCTAGGTATATCTACACTGCCAGTTGAATTTATACTCAGAGATTCCTGCTTTTTGTCTGTTTTGGCATAATTAAGAAACTACCAATTCTAGAATTAGCAGTCCCCTTTGAAACAAATATACAGAAAACTCACGAATATGAAGACAGCGCTTTCCACCTAAGTCTCTAAGCGCTATATAAACAAAATACAATGATAAACAATTACATATTATATGGTTGGTGGGGATCTAAATAATAATGATAAATACTATTAAAGGTGACAGTGTCAGGAAATGAATTACAAATTGTCTGGATACTATATTTCAATACTTTATTAAAAGTTATCACAGTATGTGGCTACCTAATCTGAATAACTATCCGCACATTGATTTGTAAAAGCCTTTTTACTGATCTGAATCTTTTTACGTTCCCCGCCCGGTATGGGGCCATTATTAATCAGGTCAAGTCCTTGGCTCACCCCATTATTCTCTCTCATTTCTTCGAATGTCTTTGTCATAATGTCTCTGTTCCTTTATTACTGGAGTATCAATAAAGCGATGTACAAATAGTATATCGAGGGTTCGGATTAGAATCTCTTTTCATGCTCGATGTGAGGGCGGGCTCGGTGAACAATAGAGGGCTCACCTGGATTTCTGATAAAGCCGTCTTTGTGCTGTATTACCGGTAGAAAAAAAAAGGCTTTAATAAGTTGAAAACTCTGTCTGGCAGCTTGCACTGTGATTCCCCTCCGCCCCCCCCCCCCCTCGAAAAAAGAGTAAATATTGGAGTTTAACGGAGCTGTGAGAAATGGGAATATTTTTCTATTTTTAGAAAAGTTTTTTTTCCCTCTCTATCCTCTTACAATGCAGGGGCCCCGGCCGTGTACACTAAAAAATTTTGAAAGGGGGTCTGGATTGATTTTTTAGAGTCTGTATATATATACGAGAGCTCTATGTTCAAAATGTTGAAATCTTGGGGTCCGTACTTACATTTTGGGTGCCTATGTGTCCTGGGTAACACCAGCAGGTCCATCGTTACACAAAAAGTTTTTTTTTGCTAGTCAGATACCTACCTACTGACTTGTGTGTATGCTTTCGGCTTCCTAATCTCTTCCACTTAATTCCTCCTTTCAAAGATGTAGAAGCAAATAACTCTACATTTTCATCTAGTGAGCACAATATAGTGTTGCTGAGTGTCAGAAGGGTGTACTCTGTGTATATGTTTTATTGCCATTCTGGCTCCGAACAGACAATTTCGCTGAAGATTACGAGGATGTATCTGTCACCACATTCGCGAATTCAATATGAAAAGGAAAAGAAACACCCTTCCAATATGAAACAGAAATACTTGTAATCAGACCAATGAACTATTTACCAACTTATAGTGTTTTTGTTCGCATGACAAATTGTGCATGTCGTTCTTCTGTTTTGTTTAGAAAGTTTAGGAAAAGTATCCAAAGAAAAATTGGGAAGAGGTCTAAAGATTATGCAAGCACTCTTTAGCTGTTGTTTAGAAAAGTGATACATTTTAGTAAGTGATATGAATTTCAGTTTTCCAGAAAACTCTATAGAATTCTTCTTCCCTCCGTTAGATTTGTTTTCTTGCTTTATCATAGCATTTCTCAGAATTTTTACAGAAGCTCACTCTCTCTCTCTTTACATTTGTGATTCCATTTATCCGAAGTATCCTGTTAATCCTTCATAGATAGAAGAATCTTTTCGCATCTCCCCCAAGCCCAGCCATGTATGAATCCTTCAAGCCCCCCTCTTGGCCTAATCTTGCTCTCTACTCTGAGCTGAGCCCTCGTGACAAGGAATCCTGCCGCAGTTTGAGTACAGATTACCCCCAAATCAGGCTCTCTCCTTCCTCCCATTACCAAAATCAAGAGACACGTCTCGCTACAATTTCCTGGAAATCTTGCGGAGATATCAGCTTCGAGTCATTCGCATTACATCGTAAGAGCTTAGAGCAAGATCATCCATTTACATGGAGCGGCATCGATTTCAATATCGTCGCTCTCGAAGTCCTCCATGTTTGATTTGCGAGATTTGCACGAGGGATGCAGAGCGAAAATGGAGATGAATCGAGCGTTGCATGTGCAGCCGTCGCGGGAAAGTTCCTGGAAATCCGAGGCATGGGATTGGGGATGCACAATTGCAGCTGATTTGGGGCAAATGATGGAGGAGCGCTTTTATTTGGAGAGTATGATGAAAGTCAAAGATGCAAGTTTATTCCTAAGAGATGGATTCTTGGAAAATCTTGGCAAAGTAATGGAACAAACTTCAACTCTTGCAGCTGCCCTGCTAAAGTGCTAGAATTGTAGGATATGGAGAAGAATAAACCGAGGAGCTCCTCAAAATGAAAAAGACAAGAAGAAGAAAAAGAGAGGAAGGCCGGTGTTCATATGAAAAAATCAGATGGTTGTTAAGGGTCAAAAAACTTTCAAGCTGATGACTTTGTGTCGCTATAAAGTCTTTTAGCACAAATTGGTCACTAGGTAGAAATGGCAATTGTGTCTGTATATATCTTATCTGATACATTCTCTACAACCATGACTGCACATGTTTTTTATCACATTAGTAAGAAATGAAAGAAAAATTTCTTTAATAAAAAAACAAAACTAAACACTAGTTCCTTTATTTAAAGTGCTTATTCTTTTTCTTTTTTTAGTCAATTCAATAAGAAATGCCATTTTGGATTGTTATTCTGATAAAGAAAGGTGTTTTTATGCAGTAAATATTTTCAAAGCTTCTTCTCACTTCTTCCTCTTCAGTTTTGAAGTAGATGTTCTGTCTCTTCTCCTTTTCTTCATGGTGAACAACTGTGTTTGCATATCAGGAATGCATTTATCCCCCCCCCCCCTCCTCTCTCTCTCTCTGTCTCTCTCCGTCATCTCCATCTCTCTCTTTCTCATACCCCTCTTTCTTTCTCTCTCTCTCTCTCTCTCTCTCTATCTATCTTTCTGTCTCCATCGCTTATCTCTTTCTCTCTATCTATCTCTCTTTCTTTCTCTCTCTCCCTATCTCTCTTTCTCCCTCACACACACTCTTTCTTTCTCTCTCCCTCTCTCTCTTTCTCTTCATCTTCTTCCTGTTTATGCTGTTTGTGTCATTTATTGTCGTTATTTATTTTCCAACTTCTCATTCTGCTATTCTGCAATTCACCACTTGCTTTACCAAGAAGATTACTACATGAAACCTTGAGAATTAAAGCATTATATCGTCGCTGTTTTCACGAAGTGACGGTAGTGAACAAAAATTGCATTCACTTTGCGTTACGATTTTCCTCACTACCGTCACTTCGTGAAAATAGGGACGATATGCAAATATACACCTCCTTCTTCTTCTCGTTATAAATTATTCAGATATCTTTCATAATGTTATCGTATATCTGAGCCAATCTTTCATTAAGTAATGGAAAAAAGGCTTCAGCTCATTTCAACTTGTGTACTTGAAGGAAATCTAGAACTCCTGCATCAGTCTGATAGTGCGTCATCATCATCTTCAACTACTTTATAGAGATGGAGAAGATGACTTTATATGGAAGGCCTGGGAGTTTCCAGGAAATGGCTTATAGATTGTAGCTATTTCAATTTCCATTGCTTGTTGCTGTGCCAAAAGATTGCAAATAGATGCAATTTCAGTTTGATGGATTCGTAGAAAGTATTTATTCAAGGCAATATCCCACTGATTTTTTTTTTGTATGTTTTCTCTCTCTCTCCTTCTTTTTTAAATGTTCTGGGAGAAAACGATTGTATTGTATGTTCAAGGTTTGCTTTACATTTCTGCAGAGCTGATATTCTTTTTTTTTAACTCTTCAGTCCGATGACTTATTTAATAGACAGATATTATATGTTTAGCAAGTTTATGGGGGAAAATTTGATAAACTATTTCCTTTTTTATAGATAAATATTACTTTTGATAGGAAAGGGTAGGATGTAAAGCAATTTCATAAAGTTTAGTTATTGGACTTTTAATGACTGGATCCAAAACAAACAAAAAATATAGAAATCAAAGTAAATACCACTTTTTTTGTATTTTTTGCTTGCTTGCGTGTCAGAACTTGGGGGAAGGGTTCAAAACTGAGTTCTGTTGCGCCAAGGTAAATATTGACATTTTGTCAACTATTCCATTGCAGGCGACAGGAGTGAAGAAATACTTTATTCTGTCTTTTGTATCATATTGTATGTATATCATGCCCTTGGAGCATACATGCTGAAAATAAATAGAAGAAGTTTTGAGGCAGAAAAGTTTATTGCAAATCACAGTTCTCGGAATGTTCATAGCCTTCCACTTCCTCTATAGATTGCTGATGGTTCAGGAATGCTAAATTGATTGCCCAAAGTTGAGGCGAAATCAATTTTCCAGAACCTTCTCCAAAGTAATTCCCAAAAATTGATTGGGGGGAGTGCAAAGAGAAACAAAAGCAAAATCTAGGATTGCCATATGGTTGCTATATTATAAGTGATATGTACTCTCTGGAGACTCAAGGTCCAGATTTGATGAATTCGAGGAAAACAGATTCCACTTTGAGTGGTGTGAAATCAATTTCTTCAGTATTCTATCTGTGCCTGATTTGTAAAATTGCCTGCCATATTAATTTATCGAGATACTTGAAGGCCTATAAATGCATGTATTGATTTGATATGTTGTGTCTATTTCACGTCATTGCAGGTCTTTCACTAAATGACATTGCCCTGTGATTTTTCAAATGTTTTCTTTCGTGTAGAACCATGACCCAATTTGTTTTCTTATCTATTCTTTTCTTCGTCCCCCCCCCCCTCTCTCTCTCTCTCTCTCTTTCTCTCTCTCTCTCTCTCTCTCTCTCTCTCTCTCTCTCTCTCTCTCTCTCCTATTCCGCCTCTGTATGTAACTCTTCTTTAGTTCTTCCACTCTTTCTTTCTCTCTTTCGGAGAACAAAACAGATATGATATAAATAAATCAGATCTGATGAGGGAGGATAGGAGGGCTTGACATATCTTTAAGAAAATGAGCTTAATTTTTTTCTTTTTGAATTGCTGCAAACTACATGAATAGTATGTTCGTTCATGTTTTCATGGATATGTACAGATATCAAGCCAACATAAATGACACATGAAATATTGCATTGCACTATTACTGATTATATAGGCATTAACCTTGCCATAAACTTAAAGTATACATGTTTATCTGAATAGCTATGCAGTTGAAATCTAGCTTTATGTTATCATCAATTTTATAGAAAATTTGTGTGTTAAAAATATTATGTTTTATTGCATGTGCAGCATAGAAAAGATATGCTGCAGGAAAAAACGTAAATTTGTGTTTTCTTTTTAATCATCTTTTTATATTTGCATTCTTGTGAAATGTGTTGCTTGTCTTAGTTTCGGGAACCTTTTCATTTGGAGTGCTTGCCATGTGTTCTTATTCCACAGACACACATTTTTAGGCCAGGTGTATGAAACATATAGACAGCTTGGTAAAAAGTAAGTAGATGACTTTGTGCTACATATAGTTATCAAACTCACCACCACCTCAGTCTTCTTGTTAACCCATCGTACCTCACCATTCATGTCATCATCGTATTACCTACTACCACCTCATCCGCACCCTCAAACCAGGCCTGTCGTCATCAGCTCGAGTTTGCCAAATAACCCGCTCTTTTAACTATCCCGATCGCAAATAAGCCAGTTAATTTGCGTCATCATCAGCCCACAGTTGCAATTAGCGGGATATTTGGTCAGGAAAAAATCCAGAGGAATATTGGTCTTGTTTCCAATATATCCCTCTATTTGGGAAATAGCGGGCTAATTTGCGCCCGTCCGAGCTAGTTTGTGATGAGCTTATTGGTCTGGTGATGACGCAATCTCGAGCTTCGGGATAATATCCCCCGAGTTTGAAAATAGCGGGTTATTTGGCAAACTCGAGCTGATGATGACAGGTCTATACTGACTCCAGACTGAATCCAAACTGATCAATTCTTGGCTGATACTAATAGGCAGGTTTACTAACGTATTCAAATTTATGGATGTTTCTTTACCCAGAGACCTATAGTGAGGAGTTATTCCTTTAACCTGCTTTCAATGAATAAACTACAATACTTGGAATCCAGTCTGCATGCAGTACCTTTCTCTATGCCGGGCAAGCCTCGGGCAAGCTTTCAGGTTGTCAAGAACAAACTTTGTTTAACAAGTATGCTTAAAATTTGAATATGTTAGTAAACCTGTCCATTTGGGATAATGTAAAGTCATGATCGGTCGGATTTTGATCGTGTGACTCCGGTATCATCACTGAAAAACTGTCCAAACACTACCTCTTCCATACATTCTGTAAACCTGGAAACTTTCACATTCGATTTGCAATTTGTAATAGGGAGAGGGATTAAGTTTCCTGGAAAGAAACTAATTTCGCTAATTGCACAAATTCAGGGTTGAGTCGGTTGTGATTAAGTTATTTTGGGGCATGAAATTGTAATGGCTCTAGAACACTCGCACGCTTAATTATAGAAACAATTTGTGTGTGCAAAATTTTCTGGTTTCACAGAAATCCTATATTGGATATTAATGGGTTTTTTCATTTTCGGGGAGAGTAGGTTTTGTTTTCTAATGGAAATCATTGAATCTATAGACTCAAGGGTATTTAGACAATAAAGGCGAATGACTGTGGTTATCAAAAATTAAAAGAATGAGAAAGAAAATTGAAAAACACCTCAATAAGTGCAGTTCAAATAGTGATTAGGATCTCTTGATTAGTGTTCACTCAAGCAAACATAATGAAATTTTGATCCCAATGTCAAAACAATTTTTTAACATCACTAATTGCTCATAACAGGGACCTGTACCACTCCGATATTTTGGAAGAGAAATATATTCAGACTATTATAGTCTACATTTTCTAGACTCTGTATTCACCCTATGTTCTGTTAGAAGGGAGGAAAAACTCATTTGGTCTGGAAGCAAGGCATCTTTAATGCATGTTTCTTTGTTTAGCATTACTGACCTAAATGTAATGTCTCTCCCGATGTCATATATTATGATAACTGTGATGTGAAGTCAGTGATAGGACTTCAAAGTCAAATTAGAGATGCAATCATATTCATAATTAATTACGAGTTTAGAAATCATTTTGTGATCTCAAATATCAACTCACAGAGCAAATTGCCAATAAAAACATATCCCCCTGCACATTGGGGATCATGAATGCTAACTACCTGTATACTATGACATTAATAATGTTGAAAGTGGTTTTCAATTATATTAGAAGATAAATCCATTCATCTTTGAGAATCTAGGGAAAACCCCACTACTTCGTCGCTGTTTTCACGAAGTGACGGTAGTGAAAAAAAATTGCATTCACTTTGCGTGACGATTTTCCTCACTACCGTCACTTTGTGA
This sequence comes from Strongylocentrotus droebachiensis, assembly GCA_035222895.1. Lineage (NCBI taxonomy): Eukaryota > Metazoa > Echinodermata > Echinoidea > Camarodonta > Strongylocentrotidae > Strongylocentrotus > Strongylocentrotus droebachiensis. The sequence continues at coordinate 60,414 of JAVYIG010007365.1, forward strand.
AAACAAGGACGACTTGTTGATGTAAACCCCATCAAAAACAGTTTGGAACTCAAGTTTGATATCTTGTCATGCCTACATGCCCCTTATTGTGATGTACTGCTCATTCCATGGATGCAAAATCATACCAAATATGGCGTTGTGTAATAGAGGAATAAACACACTTTCTGATGATTTTAAACAAAGCCATGACAAGAGAGACAATTGATCAAACTATAGTTTCCAAACATTTTTGATGGGTTTATATTCATCAGGTATAGAATATGTGAGTCAAGAATTCAAGACCAATTATTGAAATGATAAAAGCAGGCATAAGAAAGGAGGCTCTGATTAATAACTGGTTTGCATGCATTGCATGAGCATGGTATACTGTGAAATGTATGTATCTAAAGTTGATCAACTTCTCAAAGATTGAATTAGAATAGTCTTCTTTTTTATGGAAGAATTTTATATCAAAATGAGCTGTGTGTGGTTGTAGTCAGGTACATAATTTTCCACTTGTTGCCTCAATCAAGTCTGCATCTAGTTAGAGAGGCAGTCCAGTGTTGCCAATTTGTGTTTCACTGATGACGACTTCAAAAATTCATAACTTTCCTATTTTTAATCGGATTTTTCCTAAACTTTTACTGACCGGTTCCTCTCATTTTCTGCTTTTTATCAAAACCAACTTATTGTCAGGGTGGACTATTGTTTGGGTTTGGACTATCTTGGGGCGTGTTTATGCTTCACTTTTTCTGGCAGAATCAGGCATCTGTTACGCGTTTAGTTTAAAACACGGTTGCGTCCATGCTCACTTTTGTAGAATCACCGAAAAACGGCGATCACGATCACCGATCGTAAACTCACAAAAAGATGCGTTTACAATTTGTAAACGCGTTTAAATGGGGTCAACGCACTGACCTCTAGTGGGTCTACGTAGCATGCACAGTGAAGGTTTGCGAATCCAGCTGGAAGACCAATTAAGGCCACCCAAGGAGAATTGCCTGGAGGAGCCAGAGAAGTGAGCATAAACACCGTGGAACTGCGATTACGATGAGCGTTTACGATGAGCGTTACAAATCGCTCATTCTGCCTTCAAAACTTAAGCTTAAAGGTAAAGACCAGTAATGGTCATGCGATTGCATTGTGAAAGAAACGTTGTGGAATCGATCAGAAAAGGTCGATCATCTAGCATCTAGCATCTGCAAGGTTCTGGAATCATCAAAATGATAAGAAATTTGGCTCATTCTTCGTAAAGTTACAAGCACTATACACAGAAAGATGTATATGGGACTACCCTATCTCTCTCACCAGACCATGAGAGAAATAAATTTACCAAATATATGAATTAGTAGGCGGTTTCTCGGCAAATTTTTTATCATCATGTATTGGTCAAAACATATTCTTTCACATGATTGGTAATGAGAGCTTCCATTTCATTTTTTGAAATTGGGGCGTTGCCAATACTGGTCTTTACCTTTAAACGCACCCTTGGTTGGTTGGTATGCATGCATGTGAATGGGGTACATGGCCTGGGTAATGATGCAACTCATACATCATCAATCTTCATTCCTTATGATATTGGACCTGTTTCACAAAGCCTTTTTTCAGTGACAAATGACAAAAATTAGTGACAAATCTGCTGATAACCAATCAGAAGCAAGGATTTAACTAGCTTATAACAAAAACTGTCATTTGTCACTGATGACAAGTTTTGTGGAATGGGGCCCTTTTTCACATTAAGCTTGCACATTCATCAAGGGTTTGGATGTTGAATGAAATTTAAAGCCTGCTTTTCTCTTCTAAAAAAAAGTAATATGTTGGGTAAGAATGATTTTCATATTAGTTAAAGTTCTTACATTGCCATACTTTTTCATCAAAGAATTTTTGTCAGCATTATAAGTCTTTTTAAATTTCATATTTTGAACTTATAAAATAATGTTTTCTCTAAAAGATTTCTTCGCGTTTACTTCATTATGGTGCATATAACAGCTTTATCTACCACACTATGGATTATTAAGGGATAAATCTATTTGCTTTTGTTTAGAAAAAATGTATTGGACTTGCTTTGTTCAAATTGTTCCATTTATTGAATTTTATAGGATTAGAGGTGCAGGTATTTGTAAAGGACTGCATGTTACATTTTAACAAAAATAACATCCTCTCAAAGAAAAGAAGAAATCATCATTTGTTATGCTCTTTGCATGCTTTTGGTATAAATGCCTTGGTATTACTACTACCAATCATTTTCAGTCAATATGTATCGTCATTGCAGGTGATTATTGGTGCCCCTATGTGGATATTCCCTTAGTCTCCCCCCCCCCCACCTTATCTGACACCCTTTCAATTCTGTATATGTATCGTCATTGCAGGTGATTATTGGTGCCCCTATGTGGATATGCCCTTAGTCGCCCCCCCCCCCCCCCCCCACCACCACTTATCTGACACCGTTTCAATTCTGTATATGTTTCCTTGCCTGTTTCATATCAAAAGCTGCTTGATAAATGGTGCCCCATTAATAGCTGTTGCTTTGATGGTTCTACTGTGATATAGGTTCACACCTGAAGCAATCAGATGGCAATAAAAACCATTGTATATCATGGAGAAAGGTACTTATAAATGTCCTCGCATAGCGTTGTAATTTTCCGCCAACTGATGTTTATCTGAATGTTATTCAATTCTAATCATTAAACTCTGATATCCCTCCCATTCACTGCTAACCTCTTTTTTCTGGTCTGATTATCATCTTTTATGAATATGTTCTGTCCTTGAGATATGTTTATCTCTTTTTTTCTCCTTCCAAACTCGAGGTAAAATTGATTATCCGGAGAATTATGTTGATGAATGTTGTAAATAATTTGTGATTATTTGCTGAGTGTTGGGTTTCTTTGTACTCCTTCCTCTCCCTTTATTAAAGCATGGTTTTGAATGTCTACCAGATGAATATCTTGGTAAATTGTGTGTTTGCCAGAATAAATAGACAAATCTTCAGTTAGATTCAGGATGTTAACCCTTAAATCATATAACTGAATGACCTTCTAGCTCGCATCAGGTTGAGCGTGAAACTAGAAACGAAAGAAGTGCACCATGATACCAGAGAGACATGTATTCTCTGGTGATACCTCTTATACTGTTTTCACACTGGCAATATTTTGCTTAACCCCGTACTATAGGTGGGGTTAAGGGGGGTCTTAGCCCCACCTATAGTACGGGGTTAAGCCTATTCCACTTTCTGTTCAGACTGGTTTTTACCAAAGTAGGCTAAAGTTGGCTAACCCCACCTATAGTACGGGGTTAATTAACCCTGCAAAATAGCAGGGCTAACTCCGCAATTGTGGTGCTAACTCCTGCTAACCCCGCAATTGCGGTGCTAAGCAAATGAATGAGAACAGAAACGAAAAATAGTCCGGTACTACTCAATGGAGCGTATTGCAGCTGGCCAGATGCGAAGTATGTCCAATCATAACATTAACGATATCCGGGGTTAAGGAATTGCAGTGAGAACAGTGGAAATGTTCTTATTCCGCTAGTACTGGACTAAAAACAGCGGGTGTGAAAAGCCAAAAAAATAGTCCGGGGTTAAGGATAGTACGGGGCTAAGCAAAGTACGGGGTTAAGCAAAACCAGTGTGAAAAGAGTATAATAATACTACCATACTCATCTTGAGTGCCTGAATCTCGTAGACTACGTTCCTCACTCTCAAAGACAGGGTTCGCCTTGCTTAGCCAGTGGCGGGCCTGCGAATTCCTGGAAGTATTTACTGACCCAAATGTAATGGGAAATGGAAAAATTCCATCATGCCCTAGCGATATATATTCTTCTCCTCTTTTGTTTATATGTATTATTATTCAAACTTTAGTAAGATGATTTCAACATTCTCAAATGCTAATAAAATGGCATAACATATTTATTTACTTTACAGTCTGATAATAATAATAATAAAAGGGAAAAGGAAGGAAAAAAACTTGTCATACAAAGTAAATGTACATACCACTGCATAACACCAAAAGGGCAATAACTACACACATTCACCTAAATGCAAAAAAGTTGCCCATCAAATTCTGACAGAACTCTATAGGCCAAATTTAAAAAAAAACATGTTTAGCGTCCTGTTTTTTGGAAAAATAGGAAGGAGGAGGCCCTTTTTTCTCTTTTTTTTCTCTTTTTTTCCCTTTCCTTCAAAATTGCCGCTCAAAATGGCCGCTCGGTACATTTTCCCTGTCAGTCGGGCTATTTTTCAAGATGGCCGCCGAAAAGGAAGCGGGCGGGGACGTTAAACATGTTTATTTTTTTACATGGCCTAATATAAAGTGAGGAGGGATAAGACAGGTTTTGCTTGCAGTAAATATGGAGAATAACTCAGAAATGAACTCATTCCAGTTGCCAATTTTATGATCACTATATCGTCCTTGTTTTCACGAAGTGACGGTATAGTGAGGAAAATCGTAACGCAAAGTGAATGCAATTTATTTTCACTACCTTCAAAACAGCGACGATATTATGGTGAGGAGATAACTTTGAGGTTTCAAAGACCTTTGGTTTAAAACTACAACAGTCCTGTGTAAACACAGTTTAAGAATGTGAAAGAAGAGAATGGGTGATAACAAATTTGAAGGAGCAAGAGTTCCTTCACATTGAACCCGAGATGGTTGATTTTAGGTGGAATCCTAGAGTTCAAAGTAACGACCCACATAAGATAGTATTTCATCATAGAAATGAAGATTGATGTTTTAATGGCCGATGGGAGTATTCCCATATGATGGGGTTTTGAAAGCTGCAAAATATAGGCTTAGTGATGAGTTGTTTTAATGTTGTCTACAAGATAAATGAATGGAAACCAGTCTTCTTCCTACAGAAAAGTAAGTTTTTTTTTAAAGCTGATCATCCACTCCTGTACACTCATACACTCCTCATCCACGAGAAAAATGTTGTATTTTGAATAGCGTGTCATCTGTCACGTTAGAGGAAAAGATGTTTAATGTCATTATGAACTGAAATTGCATGCACTACATATTATCGGTGCTTGTGTAGATGTTTCTTTTAACCGTACATTTACATACGCAGTCAGCTTTGCACAGGCATCAATCAACGACTTGTTCTAATTTTGGTTCGTTCTAACAACTGACATCTTTTGACTAACATACAAGATGTAACAAAGTTTTCAGAACATGTCACCCTATTAAAGCAATCCTTTGCACATTTTCTAGCTGTCTGCTGCCTCACTTTTCACCCTTTTCATCACTCCCTTACTGATTGATTTTCATGACTTCATGATCAATCATTACTTCCATAGAATGTACACAATTGAAAACACAATTTCAATTCTCGCATTTGGCAGCTATTCGTTTTATTATGCTATTTGTGCCTAATGATGCCAATAGTTGGAAATGTTGTTGACATTGGATGTTAGATGTTAATACCACTAGAGTATATACCGGTATGCTTTTCTTGCCAACAATTTTCTAAAATGTCTTTTTTATTATGCATTATACTAGTCAGATGAACTGAAGGCACATTTAGTTTAGTTTTTAATAGTATGAATAAAATCACAGATTATAGGGCTCGATGTTCTCTTTATTAGAAAAAAAATAGAAGGATTGGGTTTAGTCTGGACATTCCAGACCCATTCTAACACACTTTCTTTGAGGGTGGATTAGGAATAAACTCTCTTTCGCCAGTCAACTTTAAACCTTCATATTTTCCCCCATTTTCCTCCGTTTTTACAAGGTGTTTGTTTTGCTATTGTATTCTTAAATATTTGTGTCTGATATTCCTAAGTAGGCAAATTATTTGATTAGCAAGGTAAGGTCATAATTTCAAATATGAATATGAACAATAAAAGAGACTGCAAGAAAATAGCATAAAGGTCATAAATGTTTAATCATTCAAACTTTCTTCATTTACTATTCAATTGAAAGTAAGAGAACATGGAAATTCAGAATTCAGAAGAAAAAAAAACATACAAAACAGAATTAACCTCCAAATTAATGTCTTGCATTATCCTGCTATAGAAAAAGGTTAACAGTGGAAGGACATTTCTTATTCTATCATTTCAATCTCATCAAAAATCTTGCGTTGAATTGCTTTCATGCTGACTGGTTTTCCTTTCTAAGAGGGAATCAATTTATTCGAGTCTGGATGTTATTGCATTTTCACTCTATAGATTTTTTTTTAGTTCATAAATGTAAGATAAAACCCTGGTCTGGTTTTAAGAAAATCTTAGTTGCTTATAATATAGAACCCATTAATTATAGTTTATTACCTTTTTTTCTTTCTAATTTCATTCCCTGTAGACACAATAATTCATATCAAAACTAATTGATTTTCCAGGAAAAAAAATCAATTTACTTTCGAAGAAATGGTACTCCTAGTTAATCTTGGGCTATGTTTTTGTATGATATATTCTTTTTTCATAACCATCTGTTTTCTTTCTTTCTTTTTAATTTCACTCGCTGCAGACACAGTATTTAATGACAAAAAAGAGATTAGATTTACCAGAATAACAAAGTCATATTCTAAGAAATTGAACCCCCTTTTCTTTCTTGTGTTTCTTGAAGACTTTGTTTTTATAATTTGTTGGAAATCTTAAGGGCTATGTTTTAGTTTGATATATTCTTTTTTCATAACCATCTGTTTTCTTTCTTTCTCTTTAATTTCACTCGCTGCAGACACAGTATTTAATGACAAAAAAGTGATTAGATTTACCAGAATAACAAATTCATATTCTAAGAAATAGAAACCCTTTTTCTCTCTTGTGTTTCTTGAAGATTTTTTGTTGTTGTTGGATGTTCTTTCATAAGTATGTTTTCTATAATGATTTTTTTTCTCCTGTCGACACAATATTTCTCTCACATGGTGCAACCGTAAGCCTACTGTATATCTACATCACCATGCAAGCCGATACTTATAAACAGCATCTAACAATATTTCATATCAAAGAACTAATTGATTTCCAGAAAAAGGAAGTAATCCGCTTAGAAATGTAACCTCTTTTGTATTTATTGGGCTGTGTTTTTTGTAGGATATTCTTTCATAACCATTTTCTCAAAATTCCCTGTAGATGTAATAATTCATACCAGATATTTGTTTGCCTTTTAAAGAAATGGTGTCCAATTCTAAGAATGTGCTTCCCTCTTCTTCTTCAAATTGTGTTTGACCTTTCTAAAGGTTTGAATAACCAAGCTTCATGGTCCCTTTTGTGGTTGATTAAAATCTCAATAAAGAGGGAGAAGGGCCGGATTCCAGTGATGTTATCTTGGTACCATCCAGTTACCATGACAACTGTAAAAGTATTGGCATCAATTTCAATAAATTTAGATATAGAGCCAAATCAATTAGGGAACATAAGGGAAGCTTGGGAATATAGATTTACACAAACAGATCAAATTCTGGTGGAATCAGATATCATCTTTATCCAAACATGGAATTATTTGTTTTGTTCCCTTTTCAGAATGAATGACTTACCGTACACAATTCTTAAAGACAGGGCATTCTGCTTTAAGGTGACTGGGTAACATTGCCTCAGATTCTGAAACAAAATCCTGGATTCAGCTCATGTTGCGATAATAATTATAAACCTTGAGGTCAGTCAGGAATCCCATGACTTTTACAAACCGATCGCTTGTCTGAGTATCAAGATATTTATGATTGGAAATCAAAATCAAAATTAAATTTTGCGTTTTCCTAACGGTTTTTATAACACTACAGTCTATTGGGGGAAATGAGTATGGTAAAACCTGTCACTCAAAGAATTTTACTTTTTTGAGGCACTTCATGATCATTTTGAAGCACGTCTTTTTTAGGGCTTCATTATTACACCATATCACTGATAGCACGTAGGGCAATGCATCTCAGATTTAACATTGTTAAACGATGCCTTTAACGTAATCATGAATTTGTATATATGTTAGAGAATGCTGTAGCAGACACCATCTGTAGCCTGATACATGCATTAGTAACTATGCAAGTGTTCCCTCGTAACCCTGATGTGAAACATGATTGCAAGGCCTTCTCAGAAATCAACTCAATAGCATTTCAATACCATATTGTAATGCAAATCAAGTCTTTGCAAATATGGTGTGGGTTGGGTGCATGCACAGTGCATTCACATCACATCAACATTGACAACTCAAAGAGAATATTATTATAATGAATTCATGAATTCAATTTATTAAGATGAAAAGGAAAGTTTAATACTTCTGAAAGAGACATGCTGCCATCTTGTGTTCAATTCTTCTCCATCACACTGCATTTTGCTCTGATTTTGAGGGTAAGATAGAAGACTATAATAAAAATGGATAATTCTCAAATAGAAATATATCTTTTGTTCGGAGCCAGAAGAGCATTAAAGGTAGGCGTTACTACTGCAGCTAGAAGGGATTAGACCACACAGCGAGCCATCGAGGTCACTGTGACAGGTGGCTATCTCATTAACTCAGCTCTCATTTAACATAAGAAAAAGAGGATCATGGGGGACCAACAGGCACCGATTTGGAAAGTTTTCTATATAGAGGGAGCAAGTAGCTACAAGTAGGACAGTGTGCCTTTAAGACAGGGTTATAATGCCCTTCTGGCTCTAAACAGACAATATAAGCACATGGCAACCTGAATAATAATTGTGATGATTTGGTTAGGTTATAATTTTGACTCTGTAATATTGCCTCAGATTCTGAAACAAAATCCTGGATTTAGCTCATGCTGCAATCAAAGATATAAACCTTTAGGTCAGTCAGGAATCCCATGACTTTTACAAGCTGATCGCCTGTTTGATTATCAAGATATTTTATGATTGGAAATCAAAATTTCAAAAATTGTTTTCCTAACGGTTTTTATAGCACTACAGTCTATTGGGGAAAATGAGTATGGTAAAACCGGTCACTCAAAGACTTTTACTTTTTTGAGGCACTTCATGATCAATTTGAGGCGCAATTTTGTTAGGGCTTCGATATTACACCATATACCACAAACACTGATAACACGTAGGGCCATACATCTCAGATTTAACATTTGAAACGATGCCTTTAATAACTTTCACCATGGTCATTCAATATCCACTAGATGAGACAAGGGCCTGAACATTGAAAACATTTTTTAAAGACAAAATAATGTTTATCTATTGATTATGTTTTCATGAGTAATCACAATCATTCATGAAAAGAGCTTTCATATTGATAATCATTTACAATCTGACCTTGAGAAATTACTGGTTGTTATTGAAATATATGTTACATTTCGATGAACAAGTCAGAAAGTACTGGTTGTTTTTACGCTATGTAAATTATATGTTTTAGGTTTGATGAACAGCTGCTGTTTATTAAATTCATTAAGTTCATTACAAAAAAAATTATATCTATTCTTTCATGTAGCACTATTTCTTGGGTGAATATTTTCTATAAATAGCATTCATTATATATTATCTGACTCTCATTATGAGTGGTGAAGATGAAGGCCATGTAAAACAAATATTCATGTTTAGCGTCCCCACCCGCTTCCTTTTTGGGGGCAGCCTCCTATTTTTTTATATTTTTTAAAAATCTTTTAAAGAGAGAAAAACATGAACAAACACACTGCCAAAATAATCTATTTCTGATTTAAAAATATTAAAAAAACGCCGGCGACCATATTGAAAAATAGCCCGACTGTCGGAGAAGATGTACCGAGCGGCCATTTTGAGCGGCCATTTTGAGCGGCCATTTTGAAAGAAGGAAAAAAGGGGGCCTCCTCCTTCCTATTTTTCAAAAAGGTAGGACGCTAAACATGTTTCTTTTTTTATTTGGCCTAATGTTTAAGAAAAAAATCCAGGGAAAAATTGTGCTATATTGAAATTACCATTTTTGTCTCATATGATAGGAGAAACACAAAAGCAAGGTCTTCAGGCAAAAATCATTTTCAATAACCTTGACCATCACCTTTTGAAATGTGGGAACATTATAATGACGTTTTTTTTTACATAATCTGATCATGAGTTCTATGAGATATGCAATATAGGGTATTGAAATATAATGCTGAATTGATTAGTGGCAATCGTGTTGAGACCAGATGCATTTAGTTCTTCTTTTTTTTTTCATTTTTACTTTGTTCAAATAGGCCTGCACTTTTCCAAAGTTTCCTTGTGAAGATAAAGTTGAGTTCTGGTCATGCTATAGCATTGTGAAAGAAACAATGTGGAATTGATCAGAAAAGTTTGGTCATCTAGGATATAAGTATTGGTGTGAACTGCAAGGTTCTGGAATCATCAAAATTATGAGACATAATTGGCCCATGCAGTCTTGGTGAAGTTACAAGCACTGATACACAGACATATGTATATGGGACTAAAAGAACATGTGGCATAAAAATCCGTCCCGATGTATGTTGTTACAACCCATATTTAGAATATAAAGGCATTTGAAGAGCCATCCTTTTCAGGGAACATTTTTATCTGACGTTCTTCCACACTTGCATAATATTACAATGATAGCGCTCACAAATTATTTTTCACCTCTTCCCAGAACTCAACCTTCTCTTAAAACAGGTACTTTTGCTTTAACACCTGAAGACAAAGACCTGTAAATACTTCTTTATTTTGTTTTCATTTTTACTTTGTTGAAATTGTTCCTCAAGTATTGGCCTACATTTTTTCCTCCAAAGTTTCCTTTTAAACAGGAACTTCTGCTTGAACACCTGAAGACAGAGACCTGTAAATATTTGGTTTCACTTTCAGTCTTTGCATCATTTTCTGAGCCCCTTGTCTTTGTTTTCTCTTGTACAAGGAGGAAATCAAAGATTAAACAAAGTGATATTGTTTGTTCCTCCAATATCCTCTCATATAACTACAGGAATGTTTTACAACGTTAGTTTGTTTGGGCTTGTTTTACATCAGTAGCTTGTTTGGACTAAAAGATAACGACGATGATGAAGGTAATGATGATAATGATGATAATAATACTAATGATAATGATGAAAATGACAATAATGCCAATAATATTAGTATTAATAATAATGATATTGATAATAACAATAATAGTTCTAATGATAATGATAATGACAATAATGTTAATAGAAATCAAGGAACAATGTCATTAGTCGTTTTTTTATGAGGCATGAAAATTTTGAATTTTTGCAGACAATGCGATTGTGCCTTCCATGTGTCGTTCCCCCCCCCCCCCCCAATGGTGGGACGTGTTTCCAGCTTACATGTAATACAAAGTTTTGGTATTGGGTCATGAATTTGGTTCAAATGAAGATATTGGAAGCATAAGCGATCCTACAATATTCAGTGGTCGTTGGCGCGGTTGAAATCGAGTGTAAAGTGATGAAATTGTAATAATAAACTGTTTATGTTGTATAGCTCCCTCTCAAGGTCAATATATTAATTTAGCTATGCAACAATGTTTCTTGACTAAAATCGACCGATTGGCTATTCCCGTTCGGAGATTTTCATGGTCGCAGCTACCATTGTATGGCCGTAGGCGCTATTTGAAATTTATCAAAATTTACCGGGAGCACCAGTAAATTTTTATCTTCAATTTATCTCGAAAGCAGAAGTGTTTTAGGGGCTAAATTTTCTAGTGCTTATAATGCATCCACAGGGGCAACCAAATGTACCAAAATTGTACAGAATCACTATATCCAGCCAATTTTCAAAATTTCCCCAAACTTTGTATTACCTTTAAGATTAATATCTTCAAGGATCATCTGTGCTGGGAACCAGAAAGACATTCAGCGTGTCCACACACAAAACAATTTATCGCGAAACTCTATAATGATACGTCGTATAAAGAATCATCGTATAAATTCCAGGATGTCCACACACAAGAAACGTCGTCACTAAAGAATCATCGTATAAAATGCCCCCTGTCCACACACAACATTTTCCGTGATTCTTTATAGAGTTTCGCGATAGTGATAAGAGGTCTGGTCTCATTTCGCTCGAGGTCACGTTAAGCCCCGCCCAGTTAGTTACACTAGTTACACTCCCCCAGGGGGTCCCCCTGTCCACACACAACATTTCCGTGATTAGGCGTGATTCTTTATTGAGTTTCAGTTCGAAACGATGCCCAAACCTGCGTTTCGTTAGACTAGTTTCGTTATACGACGTATCGTTAGTGAGCGTCCACACCTACAATTTTGGTTGTAAAACTATCGCGAAACGGTATCACTATCGCGAAACGGTATAGCTAATCATGATTAGTCACGGAAAATGTTGTGTGTGGACAGGGGGATTGACTCATATCTAACTACATAGGATCAACGCCGTTCTGGCTCTCAGCAGACTACTATATGCTCAATAAGGGTCCCATATGTTACTTTGGGGGGAAAGGGGGGAAATCCCTGAAACTAACGTGCTCATATCTTCCCAGAGAGCATTTTTCCATCTCTTCTTTGATTTAAACTCAACTTGACTGAAGTTCAACCGATGCCACATGTTTGCGGTTATTAGCTGCATCAGTGAAGACTTCCCCAGATAGAAGTTACAGGAGATACAAATCATGGGGTGAGGGGGGGCGGGGATTCTGAAAATGTAGGTTGGGGGCAACTGTCATGTTCGTCTGGCGGTGGGATTTGCACCTGCACATGGATGTGTTATCACATCACAGGTGCCATCTATGTAAGATACCCTTTATTTGTTGTATAATGTCATTGCATGTGTTCACAATGACTTCATTCAATTTGACACTGTTTTATAGCATTTCATAGAAAAAGATAAATGAGTTGGACTTCAAATTTTCCCATGAGACTTTCAGTTATTATGAAATGGGGAAAGGGGTAAAAAAGAAGAGATGTATATTGTACTCAGTATAGATGGGGGAGCTTTTTGTTGAAATATTATAATATTATAACCCATGGCACTTCATATCTTATCCTGAAAAATGAATGAAACCGGTGACAAAATGAAAATACCCGAGTTGGACTTCAACATTTTCCCATGAGACTTTCAGTTATTATGAAATGGGGAAAGGGGTAAAAAAAAAAAAAAGAGATGTATTGTACTCAGTATAGATGGGGGAGGTTTTTGTTGAAATATTATAACCCCCTCCCCCCAAAAAAACAAAAACAAACAAACAAACATCAGAAACTTGTATGTCCATATATTTGCAATTAATAAAAGCAAACTCATTATGAGTATTTTGTAGGGTATGTTGTTTTACTATAGTAGCCATTCAGTTAGATTGAAAAATATCACTGAGTTTTGTTATGTTAAGTGGGGTTGAATTGTGAATGTAAAAAATGATTATCTTTTCTTTTCTTCAAACATTGGATATCAACTCGTTTGTGAAAGCTTTGGATAAATGTTGTGCTTGTGAAGAACTTACGTGCCAAATCACCCTATAGGCTATACTAGCATTCATGTATAAATGATCCGTAACCCATATTATATACTTCTTTGTCACATGCTTATTAGCCGTACCCCTTTCATGAATAGAAATAATAATGAGTCTGCGATTGTGTTAGCAAATGCTCATAGCAGCATGAACAGAAGAATAAGCTGAACTAGATCATGAGACAAGTCGGCTCATAGATCATCAGGGGATAATATATTATTCAATGTTTGGTCTGATGTCTTTTCACGCTGTCCTTTGTAAACGATGGAAAAACAACATTGGTTTTATCCATCAGTCCCACGCCATAAATTATGTGTTAGCAAATAGCAAGACCTGGTTGAATGCGTTGTGCTTTTAATGGGGTGCTTGTGGGTTAAATAGGTTAACTTTTGTGAGCTAATGTAGTATTGAATTTACTGCAACTCCAATGCCTGGCCAAGATTGGGAGGGCCGGAGCTCATGCCTTTTGCCCGAACATCAACTCTTCATATTCTGACTTTTCTAACTTTTGATACATTTTTTTGTATTGAAAATGTTCTACTTCGATGTGAGAGTATTCCGCCACCTAGCTAACAGTTCAAACTTGAGGATAATCAGGCAACTCCCAAAATGCCAGAATAGTATTGGTCACAAATAGGATCTTCAAAAATCACCAGACTGTACGGCCCCCAGCCAATCCCCCCCCCCCCCACCTTTCAGGCCCACAAGATGACTCGAAAGGGCTAGGATAAGGGAGAGGGGGAGGAGTTGGACCCTAGGAATCGCTTATTTTTTAATAACAGTATAAACGCCTACAACAGAAATGGTTTTCAATTCATTCTGAATACAAATGATCAATCATAGAAAGCTGTGAGACCTTTTCCCAAGCTTACTGAAAAGATAGAGAATTCCATTTGTCCATGTATTCATGAGAATCATACATGCATCAGTGATTTGTTGCTATATGAGGTTAGCCTAAGGGTGAAGCTTAAAGCTAAAGACCAGTTCTGGTCATGCGATTGCATTGTGAAAGAAACGTTGTGAAATCGATCAGAAAAGGTTGATCATCTAGTATATAAGTATTCGTGTGTCTTGCAAGGTTCTGCAATCATCAAAATGATAAGAAATTTGGCCAAATCTTGGCAAAGTTACAAGCACTGTACACAGAATGATGTATATGGGACTACACGAGCACATGGCAAAAAAAACCTACCCCGGATTTTTACGAAGTTTCATGTTGTATTTAGAATATAAAGGCATTTAAAGGTAATACAAAGTTTTGGTATGGGGTCATGAATTCGATTCAAATGAACATATTGGAAGCAAATGCGATCCTACAATATTCAGTGATCGTTGTCGCTGTTGAAATCGGGTCTAAAGTGATGAAATTGTAAATAATAAACTCTTTGTTGTATAGCGCCCTCTCAAGGTCAATATATTAATTTAGTTTTAAAACAATGTTCTTTGAATAAAATCGACCGATTTGCTATTACCGTTTGGAATATATATATCACAACTACATATTCTGAGATTTTCATGGTCACAGCTACCATCGTATGGTCGTAGGCGCTATTTGAAATGTATCAAAATTTACCGGGAGCACCGGTAAATTTGTATATTCACTTTTTCTCGAAAGCAGAAGTGTTTTAGGGGCTAATTTTTTTAGTGCTTATAATACATCTATAGGGGTATCCAGACATATTTCAAAGAATCACTATCCAGCCAATTTTCAAAATTTACCAAAACTTTGTAATACCTTTAAAGGGCCATGCTTTTCAGGGACATGTTCTTCCACCCTTGCATAATAACAATGATAACGCTCACAAATTATTTTTTTACCTCTTCCCAGAACTCAACCTTCTCTTTAGTGGATAAACTGGCAAATTTTGGTTAAGCCAGGCCAAGCCCCTGGCCTTTTTTTAATTCAGTGTCATGCAAGCCTCTGGCATTTTATTCAGTGTCAAGTACTACCTACAGACCATAAAACCAGGTAGCATTAATAATTTGGATGATATTTTGAAGCAAGATATGTTTTCTGCTTGTAGTCAAATAAGGGGCAAATATTTGGAATGTGTTTTTCTCAAAATGTACACATACATCTTTGTCTGTACATGCACATTGTCCCCTCCTTCCTTCCAGGCACACTCACACTGAAGTGTCTTTGAGGTCAACCCAACAAAGTGTTCCTTCATCTTATGCCCTGTTCAGACCAAAGAAAATGTATACGCAACTTTTTATATTTATAAAGAAATGTCATCATTAGACAGATTCATTCTTAATAGCTAAAAGGGGTGTACACACTGGATAACAACATCATTTAAAAAAATGTTGTATAAAGAAACTGGTAATGACATAACAACTAGCCAATCAATCATAATAAGCCGAGTTGGAAGTTGTTTGAACGATACGATGTTCAGACAAACAGGATTCTGACTCTTTATCAACTTTTCTTTTAAAACGATGCTCAAATACACATTTTGCTTTGCGACATTTGTTGCATGATGTTCAGACTAGACAAAATTAATCACTTATTGTTTAGATATTAGCCTACGGTTTTCATGAAGCTATACGATGAAGTTGTTAGTCTGAACATAGACGTCCATGGTCTGAATGAGGGTTATGAAAGACCAGACAAGAAAGTCGTTCAGTCCTAAACACTGAAAACAAATCAGTCTGGTTTCTTGGAATTTGCTCCCAAATGACATTGTTAGAGCCACCTTTACCCTACAAAATCGCTTGACCGATCCATGAACTCTTTGGAGTGCATGTGCTCATTCCATGTACCTCCATCAGGACACACTCCTCTTTCAATGATTAGAGCAAGATTCACAGGATTCACAGAAGAGTCAGGCCTTGGTTTCAGTTTTTAATTTATCTTGAAGTTATGGACAGTGCGGAAGCACTCGTAAGGCCTGTTTTTGTCAGTCCAAAGTTGCAAAATAACCCGCTAATTTTAGCTGGCTAATTTGAGATGGGGCTAGTTAAAATAGTGGGTTATTTTGCAACTTTGGTCTGATGAAAACAGGCCTATGATAACTAAACTGTTAGTCAACTCGAAGTTACAAACCAGGACAGATCATCGCTGGTTATGATAAGAATAGCTACATTTATGTTGCACACGTATTCATCCCAGGGGATGCTCAAGGTGCCTACAAACTAGTATTGTCACCCTGGCTTTAGTCCAGCTACCCTAAGGCGCTAAGAGCCTTCAAGGAATTAATTCCTACCAGGTACCC
The DNA here is from genome assembly GCA_035222895.1 of Strongylocentrotus droebachiensis. Lineage (NCBI taxonomy): Eukaryota > Metazoa > Echinodermata > Echinoidea > Camarodonta > Strongylocentrotidae > Strongylocentrotus > Strongylocentrotus droebachiensis. The sequence continues at coordinate 76,909 of JAVYIG010007365.1, forward strand.
ACTTAATGCACCCAGGTGGAGAGTGGCAAATGTAAATTAATGAATTGCTAAAGGACATGGGTGCCACAGCAGGACTTGAACCGTGATAATGTGCACATATCAGGCAGGGTCAGAGAGAGGGGGGGGGGGTTGCTTTTATTGTTAAGAATCATTAGAAGGAATTAAAGGGACTTGGTAACATTGTTCAAATGAGAGAAAATGGTGCTAAGGTTGTGGCTTCAATTCTAGATGTACAATTAAAGATAATCTGAAAGTTTGAGTGAAAACAGACCAATATTGATGATAAAAATTGGGGGAAACTGTTCTGATTGATTCCTTAATTCTCCCAACTATATTATTACAATTTAATTTTAGGTGAATGTATGTGACCACAAAGCAATGAATTGCAGCTATATATCATTCCAGACATGTCAGTGTTGAAATATTTTTAAAAGCCTGTCTTATGTCTTATTTTCATTGAAAAATGGTTGGAAAAAAATCTTAAATGGTTGGGAGAATTTACTGTTGGAGGATGTCGCACAGTGATGCCTTTAAAGAAAAACATAAATATCTTTGTTGTTTTAGAATTTTCAGGATTCTTTGCATGTTAGAGGGTTAGTACAGTAGAAGGAATATAATAAGTAACATTTCATACAAAAGCTACTCTTTTTTCTCATCAGCCTTCAACAATGTTACCTAGTCAAGGTGCAATGTAAAGCAAATAACATGCAACAGGTTTATCTTTGTGGTTTGCTGACAGGCGCTTCCATGCACTTTCTCATTTCATTATTATTTTTTGGAATATCAAGGGCATTACCTTTCATCAGCCATATTCATATACTAAGTTGGAACCTGACCAACTTCAAGAACCAACACAAAGAAAAAACTGGAGAGGAATAAAAGGAAACACTTCTGACCTGTGATCTTTCTCGGAAAAGCAAACTATAGAAAGGACTTCATATTGAGGTCAAGCATATAACCTCTTTTTATTGGTCTGGAATAGTGCCAGTTGGTGGGAAGCTCTTCAAGTTGGGCCTAGTATAGAATTAGGGTCTTCATCTTAAGTGGAATTTGTAATCTTTTGTATGTATGTTTGCTGTGTTTAGTTACCAGGTATGCCGAATAGCTGGAAAAAGGTAATTTGTATCCCCTTTCACCTCTTTCTCTCCTTCTCTCTCTCTCTCTCTCTCTCTACCTCTTTTATCTCAATTTCTTGCTTTGTCATTCTGCTCACATAAGCAAACATATGTTCTCTCTCTCTCTCTCTCTCTCTCTCTCTCTCTCTGTATCTCCCCCTCTCTCTCTCTCTTTCTCTCTCTTCTTCTCTCTCACTCTCACTCTCACTTTCTTTAACGGGAAGGGGTCATAATGGATTGGCCAATGAAGTAAAGCAATATTTCTGAATGATCACAATTTTTTTCAAATGGGAAATCTTGTATTGATATCACCAAATTTATTACATAGAATATTTGTGTAGGACATCAGAAAATCTTTCTTCTACAAATGATGCTTTAATTAGATAATAGATTTTTCCGCGGATTTGACAGGACGTAGACATGTTTGAGAGTTGCTTTTATCATAATTTACACAGGCTTCAATCATGAAATGCATCAATCTTCCCAGCTAATTTTGCCTTGTAGGTAACATATGCAACCCTACAACAAAGTGCAAAGTTCATGAAAACAAAAATCTTTCAAAAATAATAGCTTTCAGTACCAGGGGCTAGATATCTGAGACCCCATTCTCACTCACTTCCTGGACCAATATGCTAGATCGGTCTGACAGTGAGTAAGTAAGAACGTACAACCGTGCAAGGAAGCGATCTTCTAGACCAATCCTGAAGAGTGAAGATCTCTTCTCAAAGTGGTCTTCTGGACCGGTTTGCTTCCTTGACCCATGCTTGACCGCTCCTGACCGATCCAGACCGATCCAGCGTGCAGTATGAACCCAAACCGTGCCAGGAAGCATAGTTCAACCGGAAGTGAGTCTGGCAAAGTGAGTGAGAATGGGGTCTAGTTTGTCACTGGAACTTGCAGGGCTATATAGCAAGCAGGTCCAGATCAAAGAGATCTTCTTGTCCAGATTGTGAAGCAAGTCATCAGTTGACAGCCAGAAGGGCGTTATAACTCCATGTTGAAGCACAGGAGTTAAAGATAAACTCCAGTACTGGTCAAAAAAAAAAATTAATTCTCACAGAATCAAACAAAACTTACACTGAATGTTCAAGATTACAAATAAATGACATGTGCCAAACAATTTTGGAAGAAAATGTATACTGGCTGAGTAATGAGCATAGAAAGACAAGGAAACCAAGGTAGTACCATCCCCGACACCATGTGTGTTGTCCCATATATAGCTTTCTATGTGAGTGTTTGTTACTTTACCAAGACTCGGTCAAATTTATTATGATTTTGATGACTCCAGAACCTTGCAGTGCACACCAATACTTACATGCTACATGATCAACTGTTTCTGATCCTTTCACACCTTTTCTTTCACAGTGCAATTGCATTACCAGTACTAAAGTTTAGCTTTAACGACCTTCTACCAGTCCTGCATGGCTCTGAGCTAGCAGACAGAGTTATGATCATTCTCTGTAGCGTACTTCCAAATAGACATCATAAAATAATATGGGCTTGAACAGATGGGGCACTATCCTACAACAACTTGGAAAATGCTGTGAGGGTCGAAATCGGCAGCCTAGCATAGCCGGGTAATGTTGGAGCGCCTTGAGGACCTTGCAAGGTCGATACGTGCGCTATATAAGAATCCAATAATAATATTAATATTAAAAGAAAAAACAGATTCAGAATTTAAAGGTAACATTGGGTCCTGATGACAATAAGGAAATTAGAAGGAAGCTAGTCCAGATTCTGTCCGTTTTTACAAACAATTCTTTTTCCTTCAATCATTGTTTTTCCCCTCAAAGTCTCCACTAATCGGCAATCCCTGAGAACACACTGGTAAAAAAGAAAGTAGAACGAAACGACTGTCTACGTTTTAGAGTTGAGTGTATTATTTTCTCAGCTTATTGGGCAACGACACATAATCAGTCCAGGCAGTGGACTTTCTCCAAAGTTATTGATATATATAAAAATATTCTTTATATTCCTTCAATGATTACCAATTAATTTTAGTGCAGATACAGTGATGCCTGTGTACCCCTATACAAATTTCAGTACGCTTACAAGCGAGCTCGTCAGCGTGCTCGCCAACGAGTTCGTTGACGAGCAAGCAGACGAACTCGCCAGCGAGCTCGTTTCGTTCCAAATATGCAAATTAGCTACGAGCTCGTTGGCGTGCTCGTTGGCGAGCTCGTTGGCATGCTCCAAATATACACGCTCGTCACTGGCCGATTAGCTCGTTGGCGAGCTCGTTGGTGTGCTCGTCAACGAGTTCGTCGGCGAGTTCGTCGGCGAGTTCGTGAACGAGTTCGTCGACAAGCTCGTCGGCGAGTTCGTCGACAATCTCGTGGAATGGCTGCAAGCTTAATGTAAACTGATTGATACTTCATAATCGATATTGGCAATATCGATATTACCAATTAGGTAATACCAATATATATCGATATTACCAATTAGGTATATTCTATTCTCAATTGTATTAACTCCATCACATAGATCATTTGAAGTGTATTCAAGAGTAACATTTAAAGTGACTCAGGCTCGTACACATATATATATACTAAATATGTATATTGTTTCTTGGTTAGTAATCATATAATCAATATCAATCTATCAATCTATTGCTAAAACGTGAATGTAATTGTAAAATGTTCAGACAAAATAATCTATTGGTTAATAATGGCAAAAGGAAAATAGAAATCACAAAAATGATGTGCGTTGTCTTAATTTGCTTAACAAATCATGATAAATGTATTTTTCTGTCACACGTGTAAAGTAATAATGAATATTCATGAGATGATTGGTTTCAATTGGCCCTATTAGACTTTAATGGGATTTCAATTGGACCAATCTGCCCCATTAGACTTTAAAAGGTTTTCAATTGGTTTCAATTGGACCAATTGAAGTCCAACTTCAGGCCAATTTGGGTCCCATTAAAGTATAATGGGGCATAGGCCAATGGGGCCAATGGGCCCAATGGGTCCAATAGGGACAATCTGGACCAATTGAAACCATCTGAAGTCCTATTAAATTCCCATTGAAACCTGTTAAAACCTATTGAGACCAATTGAAATCAATTGAAAATTAAATTGGTGTTCAATTAGTTTCAATTGGATTTTCGTCTTGGGTACCTAGTTACAACAAAAAGTGAGTTAGTGGGGCTGAAGATAAGATCACATATCGCACAACAAAAAAGTTTGAAACAGTCCGTTAATTCCTCAGCCTCCTCTTATGTAATAAATTCCTCTTATGGTACCAGTTGAACTTGAAGCAAATTGTTTGGTTTGACAGAAGCTAAAAAGACAATTAACAGTGCTAATTAACACAGGAATTTACAAGGTCATGGGCTCAGCCTGCAACCTCATATGGTACTGCATGTCCTACAAAATGGCCGCCTATAGCCTTGCTTCAGACTGTATAATTTCCCACTTTTCTGTGGCAGACCTGCCGCAGACTGTTCCTGTGGCATACTGGTATGCGGCAAGTCTGGAGCAAACTTTCATCCTACCGCAGATCTGCCGCAGACTGTTCCTGTCTTCAGACTGTATAATTTCCCACTTTTCTGTGGCAGACCTGGAGCAAACTTTCGCCCTGCCGCAGATCTGCCGCAGACTGTTCCTGTGGCGTACTAGCTGGTATGCGGCAAGTCTGGAGCAAAGTTTCGCACTGCCGCAGACCGTTCCTGTGGCATACTAGTATGTTGCAAGTCTGGAGCAAAGTTTCATCCTACCGCAGATCTGCCGCAGACTGTTCCTGTGGCATACTGGTATGCGGCAAGTCTGCAGCAAAATTTCTTTCTGCCGCATACTTCGGCATACTCTTTGCCGCAGACTAAAAGTCTGCCGCAGATCTGCGGCAGGTCTGCGGCAGGTCTGCGGCATACTTTTTACTTTCCTATGGGGAGTTTACCCCCAAGCTCGCCACGAGCTCCCCAGTTTAACCCGAGCTCACCATGAACTCCCCCTTTTACCCACGAGCTCGCCACGAGCTCCCCGTTTTACCCACGAGCTCGCCACGAGCTCCCCCTTTTACCAACGAGCTCGTCACGAGCTCCCCAGTTTATACCCGAGCTCGCCACGAGCTCCACCTTTTACCCACGAGCTCGCCACGAGCTCGCCACGAGCTCCCCCTTTTACCAACGAGCTCGCAAACATTTAGTAAGATCGTTACTAGCGTCCTGGAAGCGTGTTACGAGCTTAAAGCCTAAAAAACGATCTTATTAAGCTTACCATAATACGAGCATAATACGAGTTCGCGACGAACTTAAATTTGTATAGGGGTAGAAAGACTGCCAAAGTGAGATGCAGAAGACAGTCTTTATAGACAGGTGGCCTTTATACGAAGCTAACTTTTAACACACACTTTCAATGAGGAGTAATTTTTTTCAAAGGTAACAAAAATTTACCGGCAGTCTTTTATAGACAGGTGGTCTTTCTATGCAGGTAATAAAAGCATGTTTGACTGCAGGAACTCCAAATAAAGGCCAGCAATTCAAAGCAGTCTTAAAAGCATACCGTAATCAGTGTATGACCCGCACCTTTTTGCCGCCAAAAAAAATTCAAAGTCGAGGGTGCGGTTTATACACGGTACACGAAAAAAAATTAAAAATGTAATCGGTGTGTTGACTCACCACTCGGAAACTACAACAACACTCAAATTTTTCTGTCATCTTGGTTTGAAAGTAAACTTTCTGATAGATCTCAATATGTAGTTATAATAATAATTCCTCCAATTTTTCTTCGATTACATGGCGTACCACAAGGTTCTTTCCTAGGTCCTCTACTGTTTTTTAATTTACATTAATGATCTTACACATTCAGCTGCACCTCGCAGTTAAATGAAAGGCCTTCCCGCTTGGGTTTTTTAACACTTACCTGGCTTCGGTTTAAAAAAAAAAAATTTTTTTTTTTTAAAGGACAAAAAAGAGGGGTGCGGTTAATACACGAGGGCGGTTTATACAACGTTAATTACGGTAGCTAATGCATGCTAATTCTACCTAGGATGTGTGTCAATGTCTACTGGAAATATTATAAATACATGGTTCAAAATATTTGCTGCTTCTGCAAATTATTTAAAACATGGATCATTGCCTATATACTCTGTGTCATCAATAATTGCACCATTATGTTGAACCAGACAAACTTTGCCCCAATTCTTTCAGAAGATTCTTTTTCTGAGTAAATGCTCCAATTACCCTATTCTTATTCCCTTAAAGGTAAAGACCAGTATTGGCAACGCCCCAATTTCAAAAAATGAAATGGAAGCTCTCATTACCAATCATGTGAAAGAATATGTTTTGACTAATACATGATAATAAAAAATTTGCCGGGAAACCGCCTACTAATTCATATATTTGGTAAATTTATTTCTCTCATGGTCTGGTGAGAGAGATAGGGTAGTCCCATATACATCTTTCTGTGTATAGTGCTTGTAACTTTACGAAGAATGAGCCAAATTTCTTATCATTTTGATGATTCCAGAACCTTGCAGATGCTAGATGCTAGATGATCGACCTTTTCTGATCGATTCCACAACGTTTCTTTCACAATGCAATCGCATGACCATTACTGGTCTTTACCTTTAAAAGGTTCGGTCAGTTATGACAAAGCTAATCCGCTTCAGTTTTTGTTATGATGACATGTAGTAATGCGCTTCACATTTCTGTATCCTTTAACTCAGAGCTCAGTGATTTTTGTTGTTGATTTTTTAGCAGATGTTTTCTGCATTTATTGAAAATCAAATACAAAACATTCAAATAACAAGAATAGTATATGATATAATTGATTTACATAAAGAGTGACAACTAAAAAAAATGCATAGATATATATATATATACATAATAATTCCTTGAAAAGCTAGAGCGCCATAATGGCAGCCGTGCTAAAGCCAGGGTTATAATCGGGAGCGCCAGGAGTGTCAAGTCTGACAGACATGAGCGCTATACAAGAACCCACTTTTATTATTATTAATTATATATATAATTGAAAACTTGAAAGTATGAAGGTAGCTCAAAGAATCATGATAAATGCAGAGGCCAACTATCATAAGCATGAATGCTTGGAATATGCATTAGTTCTTTGTAGCACGTAGTTGCAATGAAAATGAAAATGACAATGACTTTTTATTTTTTTAACGGGCCCCTTCTGAGTTGACAAACATATTTACAGTGTATACATACATTCCTTGTTATACTTTACATCTCTGGAGCTCCATTTTATCTTTATTGCCATTCCACCATGTGACATATTGTGTTTTTCCAAGTCAAGATAGATAGAAGCATGGACCTTCGATAGTAGGTCCATGATAGAAGAGGGCATTACCCCCTGGAGGACCATTCACACTAGACAAAATAGTCGTTTAAAGACTATATCAGCCCTATATCTGTGTAGAATATCCATTTTAAATAGCTCTGGTAAATAGCTAACCTGTTACAAGAAGATTATCAGTTGAAAGAAATAGAATTCAAAATTTCGAATGGAAATAATATATTCATAATTATGTAAAGAATATATGATTTAGTTCACAAATTTTGGAAGCGAGTTGTTTTATTGGTACTTTTTAAAGTGAAAATGAACTATTGACATAAAATATGCTAAATAGAAATATGTACATGTTAATCATAAATGGACCATATTGCTACTGTATTTCTGTGTTTGTTGATTAGAAGTTGTGAGAACTATGATATTTAGAATCTCACACCTTTTTGAAGGTTTGAACAAAATTTGAGAGAAATCCCTCCCAAATATCTGCCACTGACCAACACTACAATTCAACATGGATGCATTGTTCAGGCATTCAAATATTATATATCGATATAATTATTGCAATAACTATCATGATTTTTCGGAAATTTATGTAGTGGGGTAAAACAACAACAAAGATAGATTTTAGGGGAAATCCCCATTACAACTGAAATAGATGTCTTCGTGGAATGCAAAAAAAACTTTATAAGAAGTCACATTCAGCTGATTGAATTGATGGATTTTAACCAGATAATCCTCTTCACTTGTCTGTTTTGTTTTTTACAGAGGACATATGTCATGCTTTAGTTGTTGTGTGGTAGTTCTTTGACTTGGAAGGACATTTTCTGTAATCTCTCTATTGTTTGATATTAGAAAGTGGAGAAGGAAACGATTTTCATCTGTCAAACTTTTTTTGGGGGTCCTAACAGATTTGACTTATGCAGAGTTAACCGTACTGCTATAAAGGTATAGGCTTTCTACATCAAGCATAGCTAGGAGTGAACATTCAAGTTTTAGATAGACAACACTTTTTTGCTGTCAGATACTGATGCCCGAAACAGATGCTCAAAATACGCTCTCTAGACAAACGTTTTGTCTGTTGAATACATTTCTCATCCTCCCATCGCTCTCTTTGCCAGGAATAGTCCCAGGCTGTATATTTCGACGTGGCTTTCTCGGAAACACCCTCCAAACATGGGGCAGAAATTCTGAAGTATGTGTGCGCGTGGTGGAGTGTCGGTAATTGCATACCCTACCAAGTGCCCCAGCGAGGCTGTAGCCTAGTATTTTTACGACTGAAAACGACATGAAGAGTGTGTTTGCTAACACTCGAGGTGATTACAGGGAGTGTTTCTGAGAAACACTGAGGCCCCTGGCTGTACTTTCTCTTAATTGTCTGTCTATCTGTCTTTCTGTCTGTTTGTTTGCTTTGTTATTCTGGCTGGAGTGCTTGTTGTGTACATTTTTTTAATTTCAGTGCAGTAAATGCTCACTGTATAGATGTTTTTCTTCTCTCCCTTGTGCTATGTTACAAATGAAGTGTATTAAATAAACTTTTTTCTTTTCTTTGACTTTGCCATCTCTTGCTCAAAGGGATCGAGTAATATCAAGTTGGCACATATTTATAATCAATGGAATTAGTTTAGTCGCCCGACTTATTTCTATAAAGATCAAATATTCATAGAAAATGGGTTTAGGACACATGGTAAAGATGGAAAATATCTGATATCCTACTGAATCGTGTTGAAAGGAGCTACGGATCTATGCCAGTTCCAAATATAGTCTGTAAAATGTAAATTATGCATAATGTGCAATTTCTTCCTGTCTTATTAATAGAGATTATATGCCCTAGCATTTACCCTTAAATTATTGCAGTGACTTTCGCACTAGGGATTGTTGTCAAGTACTTTTATTTTTAGAATTTAGACTCCTATTCAAAAAGACACTGCGATACACATCATATTGTTATAGCATATAAACTGCTGTAATTTTATCATACATGTACATATGAACCTAGGTTTTTTTCGTGAAGATATTTAGTCTGTTAGACCATGGACTTATTAGTAAGTCCATGGTTAGACGGAGAAGCCAGAAAGGCATTATCATGTACACTGCCAATATTTTGAAATTCTCTGTACAAGTAGTCGCTGCTTCATAACACTAGAGGTAACCACTCTTCAAAAGTATCAAGACATGTTTGGGTTTGGGTTGTTTGAATACCATAGACCCTAGAGGCCTGGGCTATTTGGGGGTGTTTGCCCCTGGTAAATGTAGATCACTCAGCCCCATATATCTCATACCATAGATCATACTGATATTTTAAATGAGTAATGTGAGGTTGATTGATCATCCTAATCATGTGCTAATGCAATTAGCGGGATTCCTAGAACAGGCTGACCGCGCTGTGACCCTGGAAGGGCACTTTGCATTGGTGGAATATAGACCCCCCCCCCCCCCAACTTCTGGATTGGTTGGCTAAATATCACCTGCTTTCATGTTTATCATTTTACACAGACAGCGTGTCCACACACAAAACAATTTATCCCGAAACTCTATAACGATACGTCGTATAAAGAATCATCATATAAATTCCAGGATGTCCACACACAAGAAACGTCGTCACTAAAGAATCATCGTATAAATTCCAGGGTGTCCACACACAAAAAAAAGTTATCCCGAAACTCTATAACGAAACGTCGTATAGGTGCGCAGTTTGCTACTGCGCAGTCGAAACCGAAACAGAAACACATGTGCAGCACCACTAGTACTAGTATTTGCATCCCTGCATTGACTGTGCCACTGGAACAATGCATGCAGTATATTTATGTATAATCAGCTGGCTGCGCAGCGGTCAGCTGGAAGCAGAAATGAGAGCTCATATCTCCTTTCGCTCGAGGTCACATTAAGCCCCGCCCAGTTAGACTAGTTCCGTCCACACACAAAATGTCCGTGATTCTTTATCGAGTTTCAGTTCGAAACGATGCCCAAACCTGCGTTTCGTTAGACTAGTTTCGTTATATGACGTATCGTTAGTGAGCGTCCACACCTACAATTTTGGTCGTAAAACTATCGCGAAACGGTATCACTATCGCGAAACGGTATAGCTAATCATGACTAGTCACTGAAAATGTTGTGTGTGGACAGGGGGAGAGTTAAATGCCTTTCTGGCTCTTCACTGATAACGTAATTGTCTTTATAGAGCTGGAGATTTGGCGATCTCGACTTGAAGCCATAAAAATCATTTAATTTTGTCATGAGAAATGAAAACCTCTGTTCTTATTTTTCTTTTTTTACACTTTTGTTTAATTCAAACAAAATCATATCAGCATGGACCTAGAATGTTATTAGCTCATGTACTTTATCACAGACTTATAACCTCCTTTTGGCTCTGAATAGATGGATGGGGATACTTTAATTTCCTACAAATAATTAAGATTTTAAAAATATATAACTCATTCCAGACAGCTTTTTTTTTGTCCAGAAACAGAGTATACTTTTGAATTATATCCTGCAGCCAGCAGTCAAGAGTACTTTTGAATGACATCATAAAGTTGTCAATTGATTGGCTAAATTTTGCATAAATACTAGACAGTCTCGAGTGTGGTTTTTGATGGGGTTTGAGCCACCTCGTGACCTCCTCATAACTGCCTTTGTCCACCTTTTCTTCTCAAATTCTCGGGTAGACTGTTTCTTGGAAATATGTCTCTCCCCTCTATCCCAGCTCCTTCCTTCATACTTCCCCACCCCCTACTTGCACTCCACCACATGAAAAACCACTATTGTTGTTCATATGGTTCAATCAAAGCGGTCTGAACATTACCCAGCTCTGTCAAAGTAGGCCTGTTTTCATCAGACCAAAGTTGCAAGACGACCCGCTATTTTAACTAGCCCGATCTCAAATTAGCCAGCTCATTTGCGTCTTCATCAGCTCGCAGTTGCAAGTAGCAGGATATTTGGTCGAGACAATATCCTGAGAAATGTTGGTCTTGTTTCCGAAATAACCCACTATTTAGGAAATAGCGAGCTAATTTGCGCTCGTCTTAATTAGTTTGTGATGAGCGTATCGGTCTGGTCAAGACGCAATTTTGAGCTTCGGGAAAATAGCGGGTTATGTTGCAACTTCGGTTTGATGATGACAGGCCTACAGTGAGCCTTGTGTTATAACATGGGATAATGCCTTTGAGATGGAGGATGACAGATGAAGTGTTCCGAGGAATGGTTTATTTCCTCCTCCATGCTGTGCCCTTTGTTGGCTGACTTCATTGCTTTGTCATTCCATTTCTTTAATTCCAGACACTATTTTCGTCTGTTGTGCAATCTATTCCCACCATTACCCCCATGATGATGCCTCACCCCCCCCCCCCCCCACTTTCTTCTCAAAGATCTGAGATGTTGGGGATAAATAAAGCATTTAATAAATTCATTTGACCAAATACACTAGCTGCATAAGTGGTAAAGTTGTGAGGCCTCATGTCTGAAATATGCAAGGAAGAATAATTGATGAGCTGAAAAAATTAAGTGTCAAACTTACATTTAAAACTTATAAGGCCAAGGAGTGACCTCTTTTTCAATTTATTTACACTTGTACATTCTAGATTCACCTAACCCCCTCCTCCCCCTCCCGAACCCTACCCCTCCTCACCCCTACCCCTCCTCCCTCATTCTTGTCTGTTTTGTGTAAATTAGATGTTGAATGCAGTAAGTTTTGAAAAAGAAAACAAAAACAGTCTAACCCTTTTTGCTAGTATGCTGTCGTCGACCCCTTTATCTAATTCTTTCGTTTTTATTTTTATTGAACTCTTTATATTTTTGTTAAAGCTCTTTGGATTTACCAGTACCTTTACTCTGACTAACCCCAAACCCTTCACACTAAGAACCTTCACACTAAGAACCTTCACACTAAGAACCTTTGATAACTTTGTTCTAGGAATCCTATTGAAGATGACCCAGTCTATTGATTATTTATTATGTCTCCAATTCGTCGCTGTTTTCACGAAGTGACGGTAGTGGAAAAAAAATGCATTCACTTTGCGTGACGATCTTCCTCACTACCATCACCTCGTGAAAACAAGGACGAATTATACTCTCCATTGATGCTGTATACAGCACCTCTATGCGGTCAATATATCTAGCTCTCTCACTCCTCTTCTCTATCCATTTCTTGTCATTCTATAGTCTCTCTCTCTCTCTCTCTCTCTCTCTCCCTCTCTTTCTCTCTGTCTCTCCTTCCCTTTGTTTCTCTGACTCTCTCTCACACCTTTATCTCTCTTCTCTCTCTCTCTCTCTCTCTCTCTCTCTCTCTCTCTCTCTCTCTCTCTATGTCACTCTTCTATTCTCTTCTCTCACTCTCCTATTCTCTTCTCTTCTCTCACTTTCTTACTTTGTCATTCCTCCCTCACATAAACAGACATATGTACTTCTCTCTCTCTCTCTCACTCCCCCCCCCCCTCAAAAAAATGCAGTCTTTGTTCCCTCCCTTCTTGCTTCATAATATCTTTCTCTTTGTCCCTTCAGTTTTTGACAAAACTCAATGTTATTCTCAAATTGTCTATTTTCAAATTTTGTTGAAATAAATAAATATTCATTCTCCCTTTTCATTGTTTCAGTGAATATAGAGCAGACAGATAAGAAATGATACTTTTAAACATGCAAGAATATAAATATGTAAATCTTGTGTAAGTCATATAGCATCCACATGTCATGAACGTTATCAAAAGTATCACCAAGAAAGTAATACACTGCCTAGCTCCAGTAGATGAGAATAGGTAGAGCACTGTACAACAGATTAGTTCCTCTTAATGAAATGAATTTCCATTCCAAATTACATGTTCACAACAGTTTTGATTTAAGATTTGAGTGTAAAATACATTACAAATTCTGCATGAGGTGCAAAAACTTTACTTTCCTACCTTTGATTATTTATTCCCCCCCCCCCCCCTCCAAAAACAAAATACAATACATCATAACGAATACAATGTAAAATGTATACAAAGCATAATTACATTTGTAAGAAACAAATTTTAATAGTAATTTATACATTTGAGGAAATGGAAATTGAAATTCACAGTTTGTCTGCTAAAGATATACCACAGATGAATTGTTTCCTCAATACTGGATAAAAAGTTTCCCAAAAAAACTTCTGGATTTCCCCATTTTTCTTCTGGCAAACAGGCTTTTTAACAGTTATCATTGATATTGTGTGGTTGAAATGAGAAGAAAAACAGACCAGCTGGCAAGTTTTTGTCAAGGGAATGATGTGGCCGTGTTTTCCTGTAGACCAGAAATAGGATTTCCTTTTAGTTGTGGTTATGAGAATAGACTTTCTGGATTTCAGAATATTATTAATCTGTCATGATTTCCTACTCTGTCTATTTGTGAATAGAAAAAACTGATAAAGAGTTAGGAGAATAATTTTACACATGATGGTTCAGTGGTCCAAAAAAAATGGTGGCTTGAGCAAGAGCTTACATCAGTGAAAAAGGCATACCAAGTGAACACATTATCTGTCACAAAAATGTTTTGCAAATAATTCATGATCACAACTGATAATAAAAGTGCATAAAGTTAATCCAAAAAGAAATAATCATTAGGGTATGTTCATAGACAAACACACTGCCTGCCGCTTTCTAAATTTATTTATCTTCTACAAGCGAGTCTTTCCATACAGCCCATAGTGCTGCATTAAAGGGACTTGGTAACATTGTTCAGATGAGAGAAAGTAGTTCTAAGGTAGTGACTTCAATGCTAGATGTACAATTAAAGATAATCTGAAAATTTGAGTGAAAACGGACCATTATTCATGGTATAAATTGGGAAAAACTGATCTGATCGATTCCTTAATTCTCCCAACTAGGTCTAGATCTAGATCTATAGAACAATTTAATTACATTTTAGGTGAATGGAAATCTCACAAAGCAATAAAATGGCTCTACATTCCATTCCAGACATTTAAGTGTTGACAGATTTTTTATAGCCTGTTTTATGCCTTTTTTTTCATGGAAAAACGGTTGGGAAAATTCAAAAATGGTTGGGAGAATTTACTGTTAATCACTGTTAGAGGGTGCCTCACATCGACGCCTTCAAAGAAAACCATAGATATCTTCGTGGTTTGAGAATTTTTTCAGGATTTTTTGCCTGTCAGAGGGTAAGTACAGTAGAGGGAATATAGTAAGTAACATTTTATACAAAAATTAAGCAATTTTTTTCATCAACCTTCAACAATGTTACCGAGTCACTTTAAAGTGAAATTGTATTTCCCTGCTGCATTAAAATGAAATTGTATTTCCCAAACTATTGCATTTCTATAAACAACCTTTATTTTTTTCCATGAAAATCCGATTGCAAGAGAGACAAATCCATCTCCTGTGCACCATTCAAATTGAAACCAGCTAATCCCATCCTTTCCGCTTGCCCTTTATGCAACAGACTGCACCACTTGGAATTCCTCGAATCGGATCAGCAGCCCTGGTTTTTTGTCGATAGCTAGCCAGTATGTCACGGTTACTGTTTAAATGGAAATCATTTAGATGTAGCCTGAAAATAGCTTATATCAATATCGACGGGGAAAATGAATTACAAGGGCTCGTTTTGCAGGGAGGGATATTGAATTTGTTTGTCTGATCAAAAGCGCTGCAAGTTAGATTAGGTGATTGCAATGTTTGTGTGCTTTGAAAATAGCGTTTGTTTATCAGCATTATTCTGCAAAAATGAGCCAAATAACATTCCCTGAATGTGATGGTGTTGGTTAGATGTAAGTTCACCAACAAAATACAGGATAAACTCTCTCTCTCTCTCTCTCTCTCTCCTAGACCAAGCTCTTGCACTTTATTTTCTTGTTTAAAGGGATTGGTTATCTTTGCCTCAGATTCTAAACAAAATCCTGGATTTTAATAGCTCATGCTACAATCATATTATAATAAACCTTTAGGTCAGTCAGGAATCTCATGCCTTTTACAAGCCGGTCGCATGTTTGATTATCAAGATATTCATGATTGTAATTCAAATTTTCAAAAACCGTTTACCCAATGGTTTGTATAATACTACATTCTATTGAGAGATACTCTCTTAAAAAAAAGAGTCAATTTTCACTCTATTTTCACTTTCTTGGGAGTGACGTCCGTGATCACTTGTTTAGGAGTGAAAATCGATTGATTTAGAGTGCTCTCTAAGAAGAAAAGAGTGAATGTTCACTCTATTTTCACTACATTTTCACTCTCCAGAGGAGTGACGTCCGTGATTTTGAAAATTCACTCTCTTTTTTTAAGAGAGTATGAGTATGGTAAAACCATGCAGTCACTCAAAGATTTTTTACTTTTTTGAAGCACTCCATGATCATTTAGAAGCGCAATTATTTTTAGGGCTTCATTACTATTACCCCATATCACAGACACTCATATCAAGAAGTAACTTCTTGCTCATATTAACACGCAAGGCCATGCATCTCAGATTTGTGAAACTGGAAACATTGTTAAACAATGCCTTTAAACCTCTGATAAGATTTGAATATCATTTAGAGCAAGGCCTGCATGCAGAAAAGTGTAGTATTACCGTAATACTCCTGTGGCTACCCAGGAAAATGAAGACCAAATTGTCATTGTAATTGCATATACATTTTATTACTAGAAATGTCTTGTTTGAGACTTTGAAATCTTTTTACTATTTTGAATGTTCTTTTCATAAAAAATAAGTGGAGAAATAAAAGCTTGTATTTATTTTTAAAATATGAATGGTTGTATGACAAGCAAAGTCAGACACCATAAAACAGTAGGAATACTGTTTATATCAAAATATGAACCATATTCAATTTTTGGAGATACATCTTATACCCCATTCACAGTGGCCTCAAACACCGCGACAGCAGCGGGACTGTCCCGCTGCTGTCGCGGTGTTGTCTTCAGTGTGAAGGCTCGGACCCGATATAAACTATCGCGGGATAACACCGCCTCGCGATAACGCCGCGACAAACTATCGCTAGGTTCGCCTAGCTACAGCAGCGGGACAGTCCCGCTGCTGTCGCGGTGTTTACTCAGTGTGAAGGCTCTCCGCTATAACACCGCGACAAACACGTGTGATTTGTTTACTTACCTATCACTGACCTCTTTTCTCCAGCAATGGGGAACATAAAGTGAAATAGAAATAAAGTAACCAGTGGATTCAAATTGATTTTATTATTATGTAGATATTATAATTATCCAAATAAAAATATTTCACACTTCAAAAAATTAAAATATTCTGACTGGAAGCAATAAAATGCTAGTTTTTTAAAAAGTAATATGATCGAGGATACAAAAAGCAACTTGACATGTTTACCTTTTGCAAGCTTGCCTCATCGTTTTTCCGTGCCGTGCTTTGCAGCGTGAATGGGTACATGATATTTATCCCGCTGCTGCAGCGGGATAACTTTTCTACTGTGAATGCATTTGTAGCGGTGTTATGGCGGTGTCGCCGCTCGGCTACAACGCCGCTACAAATTTCAAAACCACTGTGAATGGGGTATTAGTCATACAAATTATATAGCACATTCATGGTCAAAGAAAGATATACCGCATCACATGGAAACAGAACATTTAAGAAGATTTATTTAGTAAAACTCTATTCCGTTATCAACATTTTTAAATTCTGGATCTACGGTAGTTCCTTGTGAAGATATTGAGGAAGTCCCCGATGTCAATGCGTAGCTCCAAGAAATCCAGCAAGTTTGTATTTACTCTCCAAAGTTTGCAATCTTGATAGCTCTATTTCTTGTCTCTTCTGACTTCTGAGGTAATTGAGTAATCGATTTGGCCTGATATATATTGCCTACCCTAATTTTCATCTGAGCAATGACCGATGATTATCTTTCTCTGAAAAACGAGGCACTTTACTTTAAATCTTTCCAACAAATGCCAGTCCCTGGTAATCCATTGCAACTCAAATCAAATGTAAATGTTAGAAAATGAATTATTTATTTTCATCTTGGGGGCTTCGGTGAAGGATCTTTTCTCAGGCTTCTTGTGTTTATGCAATACCGGTAAGCGGATTGCAGGGGATTTTCTTGGAATTGCGCCTATTTTATACAACGCATTATATGGCAAATGAAGGATTTGTGTTGTGCATTTCTGAGACGCTGTACTTGTCATTTTGATCCAATATCTGTTAGTAAAGCTTGAACTGGATAGAGATAAATTTGTTCTGAAATGATTACATTTTTCGAGAAAGAAGTAGGGATTATGATAGTATGACATTATGTTCCAGAGACATAATGATAATAATTGTTATGGAAAAATTTCTTCTGATCAATTTCAAGAAAAAGTTAAAATCTTAAAGTGACTCGGTAACATTGTTAAAGGTTGATGAAAAACTGTGTAATTTTTGTATGAAATGTAACTTATTATATTCCTTCTACTGTACTTACCGTCTAACATGCAAAAAATCCTGAGAACATTCTCAAACCACAATGATACTTATAGTTTTCTATGAAGGCATCATTGTGCAACACCCTAAGAGTAAATTCTCCCAACCATTTTTGAATTTTTCCACCCGTTTTTCCTTGAAAATAAAACATAAAACAGGCTTTTAAAAATCTTTCAATACTTAAATGGTATGGAATGGTATATAGAGCCAATTTATTGCTTTGTGATCGACCAGATCAGTTTTCCCCAAATTTTATCATTAATAATGGTCCGTTTTCGCACAAACTTTCAGATTATCTTTAATTGTACATCTAGCATTGAAGTCACTACCTTAGCACCACTATCTCTCATCTGAACAATGTTACCAAGTCCCTTTAATGCCTCTTGTTAAAAACCATTTCATCAAAGTACATGTATACACAAAGTACAGATCTAAACACGTTCACCACCAGAACACATCATTTTGTGACCCTTTGCAATTTGGGCAAGCAACACGTCTCTAACTAATTCTTCCTGTTTCACTTCCTTAGAAATTTAAAATCAGAAAATCACTAGTAGACCCCTGGGATTCAGTGAAAAGCAGTATGATAGAGGGTTCAAAGTAAATAAATTAATCTACAAATGATATATTTACCTGTAGGGTCTAAAGTACATAGACCGTATGACTTGACAAGTTTCTTAATGCATCAGTATTGTACCTGTGTAAACACTGTCTATATAGGACGGAGTGTAACAACTGTTTGTGTTAGGCAGAAAATAGCTTCCAGGTACCAAGTAGTATCCTATATTGCTATCTCATGTTTCTTTGTAATATCAATATTGGATATCACATTATTTATGCAAGGTGCTATGAAGGGTTGCAGAAGAAGAAAAAAAATATATTGTATGATATGGCATGATTTTGGTATAACATGTTTCCATAGCACTCAGCATATAGCCCTCAGCTATTAATGTATCATTAATGATGGTCTGTTTTCACTCAAACTTTCAGATTATCTTAAATTGTACATTTAGCATTGAATTCACTACCTTAGCAGTTTGAAGTTTATTAGTATAGGGCAAATGGGAGGTGAGTTTGCGATATGCTTTAATACAGAGTTACTATTGTGTGTTTTGATCGATAGTGCACCTTCAAACATTCATAACTTTCTTATTTTTAATCTGTTTTTGCTCAAACTTTCACTGACTTGTTTCTCTAATTTGTCTGCTTCTATTAAATCCAACTTAATTTAAGGGTGGACTTCCCCCTTGAAAGGGTTCTTATGGAGCTAATAAGGACCTGAAATTTTGCACATAGCAGTCCTTTTGTCAATTGGTGCTTATTGGCAAAGGAACGACCATGCAGAGAGGCAAAGAAAACAAGTAAAGTGTTTAATTAATCAAGCACGTGAAAAATACTTTGCAGCCCCTCCTTTGTCGCACTAAGTCAAATGTACAGACAATAGTTTGAGACATTTTTCAGAGTATTCAGGCATAACACAATCTCCAGGCAATAACATGCAATAACACTTCTACAGACTCTTTCACATTAGATCTACAAAACACAATAAAAAACAAAATAAAAAACAAAACATATTAAAGCATAATACATTTCACTTTTCTCTACCTTGTATTTAAACACACAATTAGTTAGTTTGCATACGTAGTTGTAGGGTCTCTCTTGTTTTGCATTGAACTCTATGCAAATTTACAGGGGCTCTTTTCTGATTTTCGGGGGCTCTTTTGGGCATTTCGGGGGCTATTTCGCCCTGAGCCCCAGTGTATTTTTTTCACTGGTAACACCATATATGCCGTTCATTTACATGTTGCAGAAGAACGCTGTATTACGGTTCCCGTGCCATATGTGGACAAGCTATAATCTCTTTGATCTGCTCTCTATGTGTCAATGTACCCATGAATAGAGAGAGAGAGAGAGAGAGAGGAAGATGAAATAGTATTTACTGATCTTATCAACATATGAATTTCTGTGAATGCATTATTTATTAAGGGTAAAGATCTCGCCCACCCTTTACGCAACAAAAACATATTTCAGTGCATCCTACCACATGTGCAGCGAATTCTAGGTGTTGTTTTGACTTCTCTGGTAGATTTCTAGATATGACTATATATTAAAGTCAACATAGGAATATTAAAAAACATAACATGCACAAAAATATGTAACGGGTGGATCAAAACACTGTTAGTGTCTGGCATCAGCTTCTTAACATTGAACACAACTCCCATATAAAATATGTATACAAAAACTTTGTTTGTACCAAGGGATATTTTATTTGATCTATTTATTTTTCTTTGTGGTCTTTTTCCAAAGTTCCAAACTAATTGCAACATAATCATGATAATAAACAAATTATTTAATTGATACATCATCAACGTTAAATACTTACATCGTAATACTAACATAAAATAATCATGAAGAAGGATTGCCACATAAGCTAAGCTTTAAGGTGTGGTAATCCTTTATAAAACTTAATGTTGTAGTTGGAAACATTGTTATATGATCAGGAATCTGATTAACCAATCTGCCATATGCAATTAACAGATAGAATAATGCAAGTTGAGAGCCTGCATGACCAATTCTTAACAAGTAGAAATAATAAGGTCTTTCATTTTTTAGCAGATTTTGTTGTTTTCTGTAACTTTAGTTAGTATTATTTGTAGCATTCAAGAACAGGGGAAAAATATTTTTAACATTTTGGGGGCTACTTTTCAAGCTTGTTTGCATGAGAGTAACACTCTTCAATTTGTATTGCATTGAACTCTAGGCAAATTTTGGGGGGCTTTTTATGACTTTCGGGGGCTCTTTAGGGCATTTCGGTGGCTAATTTGCCCTGAACCCCGTGTATTTTTTTCCCTGTTCAAGAAAAGAAACCTTGATGTAAAAATAGTACTAAAGATTAGCACTAGCTGTTCCTCTTTTGATGAAGACTATTGCAAATATCACTACAATAGGGTGAAATTGTACCTATATGGTTCAGATTGAAAGTGTGTATAGAGACTTATTGATCCACTGGAATACTAGAGACCTATTTTTGAGTTTGAATGGCACCATCATAGGTATTTACATTGCGTAAGCCTCAACGTGTATATTTATCGAGCAAATACAACCAAGAGCAGTTCTGGGAAAGCCTGATAGAGAATGGGCTAGGTCTGTTTTAGTAAACATCGGTTGCTCTATTTCGGGGCTGTCTTATTGGTACACTCTGCAATCCTCTTGAATAGATAATGAGTGTTGTTGGTTCAGCACTGCACTGCATGGGATGAAAACTATAGGTAACAAAAGACAGGAAGATATAAAATTCAGTTCATTTCAGTTTCATTCTACTTTGTAATAAACAAACATACTTGTAAAGTGTACATGAAATTTTGATAAACACAGCTTACGCATATTGACAAGTCAATGTATTTACTAAATAACCTAGTTTCCAAATATAATGTAATGTACAAGAATAGAAACTGTTTCGCAATTATGGATTTACCTAAAACAACAACCTAGCTATACACTTGTACGTAAAACATATATGCCCTATATATGTATTGATGTAACAAGTTAACCCCCCCCCCCCCCAAACACACACACACACACACCCACACAATAATTGATTAAGCCTCTTTATTTTCATGTACTTCTGACTTGTTCTTCTATTCTTTCTTTTTTTTTTTTTTTTTTTTTTTTTTTGGGGGGGGGGGGGGGTTGTCTTTCTCATGTCTTTTCCCTTCTTCCATTTTCCTAGTGGGGGGGGGGGGGGGGGGCAGTATTTCCTGTGATGTGAGGTATCAAATTATGGAATAACTGTAATCAATAACTTTATTTGTTCCTTAAACAATTATATTGATAATGATGTATACCCAAATTCTGCCTCGCAATCGACCCAGTTTTGCCAGTACCATGCTCTTGGATTTTTTTAATCTTGAATGTGATATCATCTTTGACGTCAAGCTGGTCGGCTTACCTGTGTGTTAGCTAGGTGAAGCACCGAGCAAGGCAAGAATGTGACCTTTGTAAGCAAAATTAGCAAATCAATGACCTTTTTAGATCTAGTTTGCAAAGCGACATGAGCCCACACGCAACTGTGCTTTGATCAATTCAATCTCGTCTATCACTTTTAATCCTTGCTAATCCATGCCTCATCAGCTGCTCAATGTTCCCCCTAATTCACAGAATCCGAGGGTATCTGGCTATTTTTATCCATCTGTATCCTGACGTAAAGCAAGGTAGCTTCTCGAATGCTGGAGATAGAGCAGGGGGTCTTTCACACCAGTCAATTTGGCAGATTTCTTGGGGAATTTTATTTAAAGTCACACTGCACAAGTTTGGCCAGGAAGGGTTAGACCTCCCTGCATGGTCACTGACAGGTGGTTATCTCGTCAAATCAGCTCTCAATTCACATATAAGAAAAAGGGGATTATGGGGGACCAATGGTCACCAATTATACATTGTTTGCTATGTATAGAGGGCGCAAGTAGCTATAAGTAGTGCAGTGGGGCTTTAAATATGAATACTGGGTGTTTTCTTATGCATATTTTCATAATATCAATAAGCGAAGTAGGAGAATGTAAGCCAACATGAAGTTGCCAAAAGGCGGACATGCTATAATGCATGAAGCAGGGGTTTGTTCGCATTAATGTTATGCCCCAAAACTTCTAAAATATGTGCTTTTTCAATAAGAAACTATTCCAGTAGGTAGTTTACTTGTGCCATGGGTATATAACAAGTGTGGAGCACTCAAAACCTAAGAAGTGGGTTACTCAGTAGAGACTCTGTTAAAGTGTTATGGCTCATAAGAATCCTAAAGACCTGCCAGCCACACAACAAATTATTGCAATACAGGACTACACGGATATGGAACTTTTTAATAGTAGGCCTATGATGGCATGGATTGATTAGAGTTTAGATCATAAACAGTAGAATAATGTACACATTTTTGTTATTGTTTCACAATGATGATGGTTTTATACCCAGAAACTGACATTTCAAACTAGTGTAATATAAACAAAATATAAAAACTTGTTTGTTTAATCTTGTGAATAATCTGTGATCATCTCATACCTTATCTTGAATTGGCAATACTGGCAATACAAGTGTATCTATTTTTGTTCAGCAGGATACTTCAAATAGTTTTGAGAGATATCTTTCGCAATTCAGTTTCAAAAGTCCATGAAATGTTATCAACCATAAATAACGTTAAAACAAACAAATACACTTGAGAGGGCAAGGGGTCGTTGCTACAAATGATTTGAACTTTGGAGCACCATCGGAGGTAGCAGCTCGTTTTCATCGATAGTTTCCCGTATTTTTCCAGATTATTGCTCAAATTAGACTTCTGTGTACTTTTCTGATAACAATCAATGTTTGTGCTTTACCTATTTTATTTTTATTACAGCTATATTGACATTGTAATGAAATCATTTAAGGAACAGTAGCTCCCAGGTCAAATTGATCATGTCTTCTGTTTAAAGCCTGAAATGTGTTACTTCTGTGTAAAAAGTTGTCGAGTCGACTCCAACCAAACGATAAGATGTTTAACATGTAGCTATGAATTAAAATTATATCTGATAGCTTATGAAGATTAAATATGTATTTGAAGTTTTTATGGGACAACATGTAAAGAGTAACCCAAAAGCTTCAACATACATATGATTTGACCAGCATGTAGGGATATCTCTCTGTGAATATTTGAAAGACTTTTTTGTGTGCAAAAATCATGGCACATACGGTATACATAAAAACATAGGTCCTCTCTTGTGTTTAGCTTGGATGGTGAATGTCAAGTAATATCTCTTAATTATTCATTTACTGGCAAACTGTGTTTTATGTCCTAATATGATACCTGTCCATTTAGATTGTGATTTCGGGGTTTAAAAGGATATATTAGTCTTGCAAAACTTACAACTTCACTTGCTCTGTTAAAGTCTGAACAACAATAACATTCTGGATTCACATTATATAGTACCTATTACATCTGATGTCGCTAACTGCTTTACAGGTGATCATGAAACTGCAAACACCAGCAAAACCAGGCTTAGGGGAGATGCAAATTGGTCCAGAGGTCAGGTCTCTAGCCTTTTATTAGTGTGACATGACCTGGGTTCAAGTATACTTGTGTCTTTTGAATTCTGACTATCAAGGTTTCCACAAATGAAGAAAAAAAAGTGAAACAAATGTATTGTACACCTATGACATTTTACAGTGTGGCCAACCTTTATCTAAAGGTTTGTACTTTCCAAGAAACCACTCACCTGGATCAGGATTTTCACGATGTTAACCTCATTTCTTTCTTTCTTTCTCCTTCCTTACCTTTGCTCCCTCAGGGCCAAATCGGGAGGGGGTCCCTCAGCCACCGGCTCCGCCCAGCAGGCCCCACCCCAGGGTCATCAAGGCCCCAAGGACCCCCAGCAAGGCGCAAGGTCAAAGGGTCAATCAGACAGCCATCATGGAGGTGAGTGCATGCATGCTGAAAATAGGCCTGTCCTCATCAGCTCAAGATTGCTAAATAGCCTGCTACTTCTGATCCTGGATATTAGCCTGATCATGAAATAGCGGGCTATTTGGAAATCTTGAGCTGATGAGGACATACCTTATGTGATCAAAGTTCATGTCTGTCCCCCTTCTTTGTGTCATAAAACAATATCAGCTGTTTGGGAGCCAGAAGGGTGTTAACTCTGTATTAAAGTATAGTCGCATTATTTAAGAAACATTTAAAAACCCATTTGTTTTCTTTGTAATTGTCATTTTTTTTTTTTTTTTTTTTTTTTTTTTTTTTTTTTGGAGTGTAATGCACTTGGAGAGTATATAACTATTATGTTTGTATTTTAAAATGTAAAGCGCCTTGAGCATATTCATGTAAAGGCGCTCAATAAATACCAATATGTATGTATGTATGACTTAATGCCCTTCTCACTCCAAACAGATGTATGAGTCTTCTGCTTGCAGCTAAAAGGGCCTTAACGTTAGGAAAGCCTTGAAGTCAAAGGAACATTTGATTTCTTCCATTTAATTTGACACATATTTGACATCTCTTCAAACAATACAATTTATACATAGGAACATGAATATAATTAAAGAACTTGTATTACAAGGAAGAAGGCGCGAATGCCGATAAGCTAAAATAAAAATGATATTCAACATCATTCTGGCCCCTCAGCTGGTGATATAGCCTTGAGAGAAGTCAATTTTCTTTAAGATGTCTCTGTACCTTTCCCCCACTTTATGTCACAACAATTTTAAAAATGTGATTTGCCTGCTCAGAGCCAGACAGGCCTCAACATTTGTTCAACACCCTTCTGGCTCTCAGCTGCCGAGACAGTTTGAAGAGAAAGTTATAATTGAATAGGTTGCTTTAGGTTCTGGTATTGATAAAGACAAAACCAAATTCTTAAAATGTCCAGCATAGATTTACAGTTTGACACTGAAGTCAGAATGACAATTTAGAAACTAAATGTTCTCAATTTAAATTTAGAAACTAAAAATGATATAGTCAAGCAAAAAGTGAATGAATCTGGGTGCATTAAGTTTTGTTTTTGGTTTTTTGGTGCTTCTCAGCTGAATTTTTTCTCCAAATTTTTCTTTTCCAAGCTAGTCCCTATTAATCATCTGAATGAACTGTCCAACCGTCCCTTTGAAAATATGTTTCATTTTCGTATCACCTTGAAATAACATTGAATATTCTTTAAATAGCTCTTTCTTTGTCTCTTTGTTTTCATTGTTCTTTCTTGGCTCTTGCCTCTTGTTCCTAACATGTTTTTTAAATATCCTTTCCTCTGCTCCCTTTTTCTACCTTTCCCCTGCTCCCTTTTTCTACCTTCCCCCTTTAATGTTGCAATCTAGATTTTCTTTGAATTGTCCTCCCACCGGATAACTAACTGGTGACAGATTTTATTTATGGTACAGATATAATTATTCCTCTTAATTTGAAGTGCATGCCATGATCCAGATTTTAGAGTTGATCGAGCCTGTGCTTGTTTAGCATCTTTCATACTCATGGAATGCAAAAAATTAAAAATAAAAACCTTAAAAGTGTTTAGAAAATGATGGTCTTGGTCAGGCATGTAACTTCTTTTCATACCTCTTTCTTTATAGAATTTCCAGTCTTGAGAAAAGTAAATATGGAAGGCAAATTAAATATTTATTTTATTCCTGGAATGAATAACCGGGACCAGCCAAGCAAGACCAGATAAACTAGATGCACAATCAACAAAGTAGCCAGTAACATGTGGAGTTAATGACAATATATTCAAAAGGGTGATTTTCACCATCTCACATACTTTGCCACTACTTACGGTACACTGAACAGAGTTATGAACATGTTTGGGTATTTTTTAACTGTTATGTCAAAA
>JAVYIG010007366.1:0-102955 GCA_035222895.1 Strongylocentrotus droebachiensis
GCCGTAGGTCCCGTGGTTGATTAGCAAAGTAGTACACACATGCTTTAGCAGTCACGCAAAAACAAACACTCGCAAATAATTATTCAATAAAGTCTGAGAATGTACACTATTATTTAGATCTATTAGGAATAAATCATTGTCAACATCATTCCATAAAATGGGGTAAAAATAATTATTCCACCTTTACGACCAACAGTGTATATTTTGACAACAATTTTGTTCACAATGCCATAAGGATTTCCACCCATGTCTTGATCAGGTAATAAAATGCCCTCGCACTATTATCATTCTAATGTAGATCTTTGTGCAAGCGTCCGATGGGCAGGTCTACTCGGCGATTCAAGACACCTCAATTTTTTGAACTTCTCTTCATGGAAGAAAGTCGGTTCCAACTCCATCCCGACCAGCTTGAAAAATCGATCATTGCTCGTCGATTCCGTATCTGCAGTCTGGTATCACAAGGAACGTATGATATTTGCTCGCTCTATCAGTACTTCTTCAATGCTGTATTGGTGTAAAGGTATGTACATTATACAGAATGGATAACCTGATAACAATAATGACGATGAATAATAATAATAATAATGACAATAATACTAATAAATAGACATTGACTTAGTCACGCAGACAAATTGGGTGATGTGCCGCTTTGATCGAGACATAACTCAACGGAGATTTAGTCTTTGATAGAAAAAACCTCGCCCTCCACTCATTTAGTAATCAATGATGTAGAAACAGTAGATTTGATTATGCTAACTATTATTCGGTTCAACCCTGTTACCATTAAATTAGTGACAGGAGTAGGCGAAAAACAAAACCGTCGTTCATAAAGGTAAAGTTCTGTTTATGTAATATTATACGAATATGTCGAATCGTTAAGAGCAGCAAGAAAAACAATGTTGACAGTCAAGAATCGTGAGGAGAAAATGTGCAGATGAGAATTGTAAGAGAGATAATGTATCGATGGAGAATAGTAAGAGGCATTCTCCGAATCTGACCATGGGACGAAAAGGCTGGATTCACGACCCGGCCAAGCATCATGTTTTGAAAGCGGCTTGGATGGGCCTGTGATGAGGATAACGAGTAGAAGGAGCGTTAAACCTAACCAGAGGACTTGTGGCCAGATATTTATATTTTGGCGAAAGCAAAGAGAACCGGAAGAAAGTTGTGTAGTAATGAGATCGACAGATCGAGAGAGAGAGAGAATGTTAAAACACTACTCTCAAGACATTTGGAGATTTGCTACACTAGGCCGATCACTTAATAACACAGAGTCAGTGAGAAATTTGGACTTTGAAAAAAAATCCCAGCCTCCATTTATGTTACACGTACATTAGTCAAGTAGAAACCATGATGACAAATTTTGTAGGCTTCACCTTAAAACGGGCCACGACCACGAACCCCCTTCTGATCAAAAATTGAATCCCTTTACATTTGCACAGTAGCAACAATATTACAACTATCTGGCATAAAGCTATATGACAATTTTTCTATAGGCCTATCTATGAAAATCCATACCTCAAAAAGACAGTAAATCGTCACCACTTCGTACTGTAAATAACATTTTAAAAACCCACCCAAATCTGGTTATATAAGGTACTCTTTTTATTTTTAAATAATTTTTTCATTTGCCACAAATTAACAAACATATATTCAAGATAATTCAAATTGATAACATGAATAAAATTGACTACTCAAGATACAAATATTTGTTGAACTGTCGAGTTAACAGAAGACATACATATTTTCAATAATGGATTTCTGATATTCATGAACAACAAAGATGGAAGAAACAATATAAAAGAGACATACTATCTATATACAACTACTTTGTTGTGACCACTGCTCATGATTAAAACGAAAATAGAAATACAAAATTCAGAAGAAAAAAAATCTTTTTATTTAAACAAATTCCTGAATTAAAACCATTTCTTGTGAACTTATCACTTATCACAGTTCGAATCTGCTATATACTTTTCAGTTTTGAAATAATTTATAATCGAAACTCTAATATTATCAAAGTCGGGCAATGTTTTCTTCATTTTGCACGTATACACCATCTGTTGCACCACAATAAGTATACAATTCAATGCATAATTATTTGAACCTCTTAAACCATATAATTTATCTTGTAGTGAAAATATTATTCTATTTCCGGTTCCAGTATAAATCCAGTGTTCCAACCTATCCCAAATATGTTTAACATGCGTACAATCACATAGCAGATGTATAACTGTTTCGCTCTGTCATTACAAAATGTACATTCTTCTCTTAGGACTATATTAATTTTAAAGAGTAAATCATTCGTATATAATAAGTTTCATAACCAATGCCATTGTATCTAGTAAAAGGGGTTGTGGCACCCTGTTAGAAAAAGTACATTGCTAAACCCTTCTCTAATTGCATCGCATAATCCACGATTTTCATTTTCCTACAAGATAGAATGTTACGATTTTGTCATATTGATTTGAATGAGACGGGTGTCAATATTTGCTCTACATTTCTATGCCAGTTCGAAATACCGGGAGATGAATAAGTAAGAAATCAATATCATTGCTGTGTACTTTGAACCGGCTGTGGTGGGTTTTTTGTTGTTTCTTGTTACCGATATGAACAAGCTTTCGAGTACTTGTGAGGCAGTAACATTCAATTGAATCTTATGGGACGATTCACCATTTAATAATGAATGATACCTTGTCCTTAGTTGAGAAAACTTTACAAATTGACTGTCGAGAAGTTGAGTGCTCTCGATTTTTATTTTTACTTTAAAGTTAATACTGAATTACTTGGTCGCCAGTGCTGAACGTGATGACTCTATTTATTTCAATTATCGAATCAATTGGTTCTTTCGTAAGAAAGCGTTTTGTACTGATACAGCGCTCTTTGATGATATATAGAGAAAGATATGAGATCATACAGATTATTTTCTCTTTTATTCTGTGAAGCATAAGTAAAATTGTAAAATGTTAAGTAAGGGATCAGGTATTGCAAATCTGAATATGAAAGTTCCAATTTGATTTAGGTTAGTTTAGAAACGGGTGCATTGAAACTAACATGCCATTGAAGCTAACTTTACAAATGCAGCGCAGCTATATGCACCGCTTATCGTTATATTCATATTACAGATGCATACACACACAATGCAAGTGTATGCAAGGAGTTACTACACAGATTGATGCACGTATAATACGTACATGGATATTTGATTTTATTATGTAATCAATATATCGGGGTAAAAAAGTATCAATCGGCAAGTTATATGACACAAATCAAGATAATATTTTGGTACCAATCTTTTGCTTGTGTTATATATGTATGAAACTTAATGTTTCGTACATATTGTTGCTGCTTTTGGTTGGATGCCAAAAACTGATGTTGAGTACTTACCATTTGTCTATTACATTATCTGCTTTAAAAAAAGATTTACATGTAATGAGATATAAGATAATTTTAATGAACCTTTTCATTATTATTGTGGTTGCAAATGAGACGAAATTACAAATCTTTTTGTGCCTTCGGGAGGAAGGGACGAAGAGAATTTTTTTCTTCTTATCAGAATAGAATAGTGTTGTCTTTTTTAAACAGAAGACGTTATTAAATCTATAGTTTTAATCATATGAAAGTGACCTCTTCTACACAGATTTACTTTTTTGTTGTTGAGGATATCAGAATATTGATGTGAGGCCTTGGAAGGACAAGATATCATATAGTTTTCTTTTTCTTTAATTCCCAGAGGACAATTACTCCCCGAAAAATATAAAAACAATTAACTATCAGGGTGGACTTCCCCTTTAATCGACTGGGGATAATTTTCTGGGGGGATCGTCCACGGGGATGGTTGTCCCTAAGTGGAATCATGTTATGACATGTTTACAAAGCTTAGTTCAAAATCCACTCTTTGTCAATAAAGACTCCCTTTTAATGAGGGACTTAAATATTGATTTAATGTAGTTCCCAGAATACGTCTAAAGAGTTTACAGAAATACTTACGTTTGTACTGAGATTACAATGGAATAACCACGAAATTCAATACTATAATTGAAGGCAATAACACTTGACTTTTCTTTAATAATAAATACAAAACTAATGCAAAGAATAAAGTCTACATCTATGCAAACGTTTATAACATGTTTTTCATGTTGGTGTTTGTTTTGTAATCCCCATTTGAATTATTCCTATTCTACACGTCTAAACGTAAACCTATTTACGAATATACTTATCAAAGCATTGTCCCGCACCAGACTATAGGACAAATTTGATTGTACAGAAGGTCAAAATGAAGTTCTTTGTCATCAAAATATCCAGACATCATTATAGAGCACGTGATCGTGATAATGCTAACAATATCTCTTTTTCCCCAAATCGGGTACTAGATTAATCATTAATTACCAAAGAACAGCCGTTAGCAAATTAGTGAAACTTTCCTTTATATAATTCAAAAATCATAGAACCGAATATTTTGGAAATGTGCTTTGAATAATATGTTGCCTTTTTAGTGGCGTGGTATATTTTATTTGAGATCTCTTTTTATTCATCTATGATTCAAAGAATAGTGTCACCATCATTTTTCCTGTTTTGTATCGATCGATCACCCAACAAACTGAATGTCAATAATTATTGATAAGTGATTGTCAAGGAGGTATTGTCCTGAAATAAGTATTATGTATCACGAAAAAAATGAGTACATAGTTCACGAACAGCTTATTTTATCAATTATGTTTATAATTTTATAACATTTTATAACATGTTTATAAATATTAGTTCGAAATCCACTCTTTGCCAGTAAAGACTCCTTTTTCATTGAGGGACTTAAATATTGATTTAATGAAATGTACTTCTCAAAAAACGTCTCAAGGGTTTATAGGAATATTTATGTTTTTACTGAGATAATTATGAAAAACCACGTAATGAGAAACTATAATTGACACCATTGCAAAGCACACGATCGTGATAATGCTATCATTCTATCTTTTCTTCCCAAATCGCGTAAATAAATCATTAATTACCAAAGAACAGCCATTAGCACATCAGAAAAAATTACTTTTACATATTTGAAAAATTATGGAACCGAATATTATGTAAATGTGATTTGGAATATATGTTACCTTTTTAGTGGCGTGATATGTTTTATTTGAGATCTCTCTTTATTCATCTATGTTTCAAAGAATAGTGTCACCATCATTTTTCCTGTTTTTATCGATCACCCAACAAACTGAATGTCAATAACTATTGATAAGTGATTGTACAGGAGGTATTGTCCTGAAATAGGTATATATGTATCGCGAAAAAATGAGTAAATAATTCACGAACAGCTTAATTGTACGAACGATGTTGTTGAATCAATTTTTGTAGAATTAGTAAAAACTAATGTAAATATCAATTGGTGTCCTATATGGACCCTACACCCTAAAGTCTAATTTGAATCATGTTATAACATGTTTACAAATCTTAGTCCAAAATCCACTCTTTGCCAATAAAGACTACTTTTTAATAAGGGACTTAAATATTAATTTAATGTTACGTACTTCCCCGAATACGTCTCAAGAGTTTATAGAAAAACTTATATTTGTACTAAGATTACCAATGAATAACCACGTAATTTGAAACTATAATTGAAGGCAAATACATTTAGCCTCTCATCATAAAACAATAAATACAAAAATAATGCATAGAATAAAGTTTACATTTATGCAAACGTTGATAACATGTTATTCATGTTGGTGTTCGTTTTATAATCCCCATTTAAATTATGACTATGTTACACGTATAAACGTAAACCCAAGACGAATATAGGTAGTTATCAAAGCATTGTCCCGCACCAGACTATAGGGCAAATTTGGATGTACACAAGATCAAAATGAAGTTCTTTGTCGTCAAAATATCCAGACATCATTGTAGAGCACATGATGGTGATAATGCTTACATTCTCTCTTGTCTTCCCAAATCGCGTAGATGAATCATTAATTACCAAAGAACAGCCGTTAGCAAATCAGTAAAAATTACTTTTTCTATATTTGAAAAATAATTGGCCTGAAGAAACGGGTATAAACGTTTGGCGAAAGTATGTGTATATAGTTCACGAACAGCTTAATTGTACGAACGATGTTGTTGAACCAATCTTTGTAGAATTAATGGAACCCAGTGAGGGTAAACGTCACATCCATGCAATTTTATCTTCTTTTTAAAATGTGGTTTCTATTATTTCCAATAACTGTGAGGGTAAAAGACAGAGAGGAGTTGGTATGTATGTGACTAAATGTTCAAGGTTTAAAAGGAGACTTGAACTACATATTTTCAACAATCGTTTTGAGAGTTTATTTATTGTAACTTTAGATTTGTGCCAATGATGAATGTTCATACGGGGAGTAGGCAATAACAGGACAATGGTCTTTGCTAATCCCTCACATCCACTTATTCACAGTGTTACACAAAATCTTTTTTCGGATGTCTCATTTGTGTATTGTATTGTTTTATTAAGTTTTTGGCATCACATGTGCCTGGTTGGCGAAAAGCGAACTGAGTTACTCGGGTCTCTGCTCCTAGCCTAACTGATTAAGGATGTGCAGGTGGGCTACTGCGCTGGGGTTCCCCCTACTCTTATACGAATAGTGCAGCAAGTTCTTAACGTTCACAGGTGTTGACTCCCCTCTACTAGGGACCTTCATTGAACGTCCTATCAGAAGGACAGAATGTTTTCTACTTTAACGTAGTCTGCGTCTATGAAACAGGGCAGGGTCACGTTAACACACAACTCTAGCCTCAGACATCCGCCTGGGCTGAATTTGAACAATACTCATGATCTTTAAAGAGACAGGCAGAGGATTTTGCCTGCTGAACCAACTCGCCTCCTCATATTTTCTGTGTTTTTTTTAACTGTTTATTTCTGCATACATTGTAGTTTGTAACAGATATGAATTAGATGTATTTGAATTTTGAATTTGTATAGGCACTCCAACCAACTGTACTTGGGGTCTTGTATCCGGTACTACGCTCCTTGGAACAGACGCTACGCTGATCAAGAATCCTTTCACGGCCAAGTACGAAGGATTCATGATATCTCAAAAAGGGAGGA
This sequence comes from Strongylocentrotus droebachiensis, assembly GCA_035222895.1. Taxonomy (NCBI): domain Eukaryota; kingdom Metazoa; phylum Echinodermata; class Echinoidea; order Camarodonta; family Strongylocentrotidae; genus Strongylocentrotus; species Strongylocentrotus droebachiensis. The sequence continues at coordinate 7,073 of JAVYIG010007366.1, forward strand.
TATACCGGACATGGCAGCACGCCAGTGGCAACAGCTTTGCAGGCTGGAAAGAAATGGCTAGTAAGAACAACTTAATTTACTTTAATTTCGAATTATTTTTCCGGGGGGGGGGGGACATTGTTGTACACACGTGCATCCAAAAATAATGTGTTAAAAGGGTTGTTTGTAGTCGCTAAGGCGCGTGATGCATTTATGACATCAAATGTTGGCAAAAGGATGTTTGTTGAGTTTTTTTAATTGCATTTTAGGTACCCTCTTTGGGCCAGAGGTTTAATTGAGAAAGACCTTAACGTTTAGGGGATACTTGTACATTGAATGTTCAAGGGGGGTGAAACGTGTTTAGGGGGTCAATTCTGACGAGAAAAATTGCGGGGAAAAGTGAAAAGGGGTGGGAATTTGACCAATGCAAATGGGTAAAACTCGTTTAGTGGGGTTTAGGAAAAGCAGTGGATACGCACATGTGTACAATTGATTCTATATAACTGCCCCCTCCCCCCCCCCGAATTATATTGTAATTATCACTCTCATTACTCTGCATGAATGTTCACCGGGCTCCATTGTGGCTTAATTATGGTACAGAAGTCTGATGAAAGGTACACCATGTAACACTAATTATGTTTTCCAATGCTGATTTTATGCTTACTTCGTGAAGAAAAGTTGTTTTTGACAACCTATAACATTACTAAAGTCTTGTCTGACCTATTAACAACTAATGTATGCAGAGTGGAATAAGACCCTTATAGCTACTGTTATGTATAGCAGGTAGATTAAATGTACATAAGTTAGAAGCACATTGATTGAGATACATAATTTAATACTAATATAATATGTCTTGTTTACCCACACACAAAGAAATATTTGGGTAATCTTACTCAAATAGGCAAATCAAATTTGACACTTTAGTGACACACTGAACTGAATGCATTAACTCATTAAATTGAGATTAATAACGCACAGGAATGAGTTTTGTTAATTTGACCTGATAGTGACATGACAAATGAGTATTTTAAATAAGTGAGTTATTTAACCTAATGTTGTGAGTAAATCGCTCCAACTCAACTAGTGAGTAATGCTTCAATTACTCAGTCAGTCAGGTTATATCGCCGTTCTATACGGCCCTTTTTCTGGCACTGGTCCTTCCCGGCCGCACCGGAGGCAGTCAGGAGATCAGCACCGGAGCTCTCGGCAGTGGTGCCGTCAGTGGTGCCGGTCACGGTAGCATCAAAATCATGTATTTCCATGTCGAGAAATACGATAAAAAAACCACCAAGACGATTCACAAAAGTACAAAATCGACGTGTAATAATAAACACATGCATAATAAACACATGAATTAACAAATGAATGTCAAAATATAAATCTAATAATGTCCGATTGCGGAGATTTCGACGGATTCTGTTCGACGAAATTCTAGTGTTTCGCACTAAAAAAAATTGCGGGTTCTCATGTATTCTCGAACGAGAATTATGAAGTAAAATTGTGAGTTTGTATGTTTGTCACTGTAAAAATGGAAGTTTTTCGCCATGCACTCCATACGATTCGGTCGTGCACAAGAAGAGCTTCAAAATTTCAGCACTAGATCTAGATTCTATATCTAATCGGTAGCCTTAACTTGTTTTAGAAAAAGTCTGAATAAAATTCAAGGGACCCCCTTACTACTAACTGATTCAAAATTAAGAAAAATCAAATCTACTTACAATTATTCTGTGGTTTGTCGGCCGCTAAAAACATGACGATCGGGTACGTACGTACGTACGATCACGAACGCGTACGAATATTCATCAGCGAAATATTTACACGCATGCAAAGAGTAAGATAGCTCCTAAGATGAGTGCAGCTTCGAAGAGAGACTGAGGTTATTGGTTGTTTTACTCATCCAACGAATAAAGAGTATGTAGCATATTAGGGAGCAAAAAGCCACTCTACACACTTGTGAATATTTTTACTCATTCGGTCACTAAAGTTGGAGAATACTCATCAAATATTAATTTACATGTACTTTAATGAGTAAAAAGACTCATCGAGAAAATAATCGGGTCACATACTCGTTTTAAATATATTGTATGTAAAATTTCACTTAGAGAAAGGTGTTGTACTCACCAAATGTGTAAAATAATGCATTTATTAGATATATTCTCTCGACTGAATGAGTGAGCTACGATTTTTACTCAACATACTTAGTTCCGTTTTTTTGTGTGCAGGGTAAATCGGTCTATTTAAGCCACACTGTACTAGAATCATTACCGCAAACACCTCTCTAGTGCATTCTCAGGTCGGCTGTAGCAGTATGGTCCCGTCACTCGCTGATTTCCTGGCTGCGCCATTGGTTCTCGCGTCGGGTCATCTATCTGCGAAGTGGAAGTTAAGCCCCTTTCACACCTGATCTGCGTAGAGTTGCTTAGTGTGGCGGACCGAGTACGCCGAGATTATCTTGCGTATTCATGAAAAAAGCTGGCGTACGATGGCGTACGGTTACGTATCTTGTGCATTAGCACCGCTTACCTTACGCCGTATGAGATTGGCGTACCTCCGCGTACGATTACGTATGACAGGCGTAGGGTTGCGTACGTTTACGTAGGCCTGGCGTAAACGGTACGTACAATGTAGGTGCAAATGTAGTATCTAGGACGCCTTTATACGCTTTAACTGCTTCGTCGGACTGACGACGGGTAGCGGTCGATTGCGTAGGCATGGCGTACAGTAGCGTAATATTGCGTAGTGGTGCGTAGACTTGCGTACAAAATGCGTACTTCCTGCGTCTAGTGTCTACGCAGAAAGTACGCGATTTTGTTGCGTCCATCCCGCGTACCGCTTTGCGTCCCTCAAAGTTACATAGGCCAGCGTAGTACAGCGTACACTCGTCGTAGTCGGCACGTAACTCTACATATGGCCAGGTGTGAAAGGGCCTTTAGGTATAACCATTCAAACTCCCTGGTATAATGTACTTTTTAAGCACTGTTGACCATGAGATGGCGCTGTGCAATAAACAGTATGCTAGGGCCGAAAGTTCATTAGTTCAATATCGCTTCAAACAAGAACCTCAACCACCCCCGCCCCCTTCCTCTTTTCTTTCAGCTGCACCTCACTTCTCTGTTGTCTCCAGACCTGTCGCTCAAGTAATGGGCTACAACGGTTTTAACGGCAAGATCATGGTAGGGGGGATCGGAGTGGACAACTTCGTACACAGGTGGGTATGCCGCAAATTCAAAGAGAACTCACACCTTAATAATAAACTAAGAATGCATGATATTTTTTTTTGTACACAACACATCATGGGTGATTACGTGCAATTTGTTCTGTCACTTTTTGAAAATGAAGCTGCACCACGTGTTAGGTACTGCACTGTTCTTTGACTGTTTAACGATCAAATCCGACCAGCTCATAAAAGACAAGTGCTATACATTCACCTCAGAGTTTGCTATGCACTTTCACTTACTGGTGACTATAGGATTGGTATTAGAAGCAGATATTCTTACTTCAGTGTAGTAACCAATCTTCGCTCCTCTAAGGACCCCTCCCTGCGTCCATGCACCATTCCATACAAATTTGTTGCAAAGATGGGGATCGCATATTTCCTGGAACTACATCTAAAGAATGAAAACAAGGAGATGTGAGTTGATCTAGCGCCACGTTCAATTGGTCAGCTCTCTGTCTTCGCCTACAAACTGGCCTAGGCGACCCCAGTTCGAAACTTTTGGATGGTGACGTTAAAGGTCGGTCCCCAAACGTAAAAAATCATATCTGATTGATACACGTCTGTAAAAACTCCCAATTACACACACATACAAGCATTTTATAAACATTTTTTTAAAGTAATTTTGTTTTATCGCTCCAAATGTGTACTACAAACAAAAACATACAATTTATTAGAATAAACGTTTTCAATATTGATTGCTTATACAAAAACATAATCAAACAAAAACCCATTTGCAGTAAATATAACTTAGCAACAAAGTAAACTTATAAATACCTTATGTCAATTGTAAATGTTATTCACTTAGAAAACAAAAAAAATCTGGAGGTTATTTTATCGGAACAATGCCTGCTCCTCTCTGCCCCCCTCCCTCACTCAAACACACCCACTCTCCCATCCACACACACACACACACACACACACACACAATATATATATATATACTCAATAAGTAAGTTGACTAGGCCGCAAAATAGAGTTACACTTTTAACAAGCTCACGGTGGAGAGGGAAACAAATCTGAATTAACACTAAGCTGCTCCAACTTTAAGAAATGTGATCCCAGCTTTTCCATTCTAATGGCTATTTTCTTTTCCTCATCCCTATACTTAAAAATGCTTTTCTTCATCTTTTCTTAATTTGGTACTTCACATACTTCACCATGAAAATTATAGCACACACACACACACACACGCACACACACCACTTCCCATATTAGTTAAACCTCCTTTCATTACATTGCATTTATTCTTCCTATTTTTTAGGTTGAATTCAAAATCTTACATTATTTATTTTGTAAGTGCATGCTGTGATGTGTATGTACTATGTAGAGCGTACTATATGCGAGTTAATATCACAGTAATAATGACTGCTATGAAAGACATAGTTGTTTTTATACGCTCAAGGGGAGGTTACATGATCGTGTTATCGCCCCCAAGGCGTGCCGAGGGGTGATAGCACGATCATGTAACCTCCCCGAGAGCCTATAAAAACAACTATGCCTCGAAAATTAAAGCAGTCATTATAACTTTTATATACCGAAAAGGGTCATAGAATACATGTGCGACTTACCAATCATGGTAATCAAGTTTGTATACGCTATTGAGACCTAGCCTTAATAGGGTGTCTGATCGCGCACCACTGGAGTTTGTGTGCTAAAATTCTTCCCATTGAGATTGCACGCATATACGTAAAATGCCAAAATCGTCAATAGTCTTTTAAATGGGTGCCCTAGGGCTTTTTTCAAAAGATTATTGACCGGTTTTGGCATTTTTTTCTCAAAAGACTATTGACCGGTTTTGGCATTTTACGGGAATGGTTAAAATCACGACTCCAATTTCAACCAATCAGATGGCTGGATATCTAAAGTGAGGTATATAACAAATTTTATTTTTATTAAATCTATTTTCTGTGTGTGATTGCGATTATCAGGTGCCTCCAGCTTACCTGTGACACAGTGGATAATCCTTGGAGTTACTGCACGTGGGGAAACTGGCATCAGACTGGGGGGAAGATTCCATTTGACAACGGAGGGATGCAAAACAACCTGGTCATGAGCAGGAATGTACACTTTGGAGTCGAGATCTTTGCAGTCCACGAAACAAATGGGCAGTGAGTAAATCCAGAGACCGACGGTTCTCTCATTTAGAGGCCGCGATATAGAAATAGATAGTAAGCAAATATTAACCGACTACGAGGGTAATGGTATAGTAATAATGACTGCTTTGAGAGACATAGTTGTTTTTCATACGCTCAAGAGGAGGTTACATCGGTGCTATTGCCCGACGCGTGCCGAGGGTAATAGCACGATGTAACCTCCCCGAGAGCTGGTTCCGTCTATAGCACCAGCGTAAAACTTTTGGAGTAGGCCTACGTTGTCCAGCTCCGAATTTGGAAGTTTGTTTACGCTATCGAGGTCTGTGTTGATAACTTGCAGGTAGCCTAGTCTTCGAATATTTTTTATGGAGAATTTCACGGGATTTTTGGTGTTCTTGCTGTCAGCAGAATTAAACAAGTCTTGCACTTGATCATCATCAAGAAGTTGAAATCTAGGAAGAGTTTCTTCAGCCGTTTTTGCCTTGTTTGGAAACTATAAGTATAATCTAGGCCGGATTTCGCCGGTCGTCTTATTAAAAAACCTTTACAAATTTAGCGACCAATTCGCACACACACAATGTATGGTATCCGTGCTCTCTCAAAAGACATTTTAACACGTAAACCAATGGGTATCGCAGCAAGATTTTATTATTTTCCCGGTAACTGGAATTTTGCCAAGATTTTACTCAAAGACTATTACATAGGTTTGGCATTTTTCGTTTCTTTACGGGAATGCCTGAATCACGACTGCAATTTCGACCAATCAGATGGCTGGATTTCTTAAGTGAGGTATATAATACAAACTATCATCACCGAAGCGATGATAATTTGTATCCATTGCCCGAGTAAAGGAGGTTAATATTTGTTTTTATATCCCACATCGGCAATAAGGTCTATTTAAAGTGAATTTTACATAATTAAAGAACTAGGTTTTCGCTCGTGGCGTCCTGATTCTGCAGACAGTTTAGCTTCAGCTAGTTTTTATTCGCGGCGAAGCGATGAACAAATATGTCGACTTGCGCTGCGCCGCAGCGCTATATAGATAATGCAAACATAGGTCTAGACTCTTTATGTGAGCAGCATAGTATAGCCATACAAATCTAACAATTTATTGATTGAAATGAATATTGTAGATAAACTTACTTCACTTGTTATCTTTCCACTGTCTATTGTCCAACGCCAATACTTATAATTAACTTCCAATAATGCCGAATGATTTCGGCAACAAACATTGCTCAGAACCGTGAACGTTTCAATTCGGTTAATGCATAAATGTAATAAAGTCGATGCGCGCGCATTTGACTTTTCCAACGCTTAAAATTAAGCGTCGTTGACTTGTAGTTTGGCCTAAAAAAACACACTGATATTTCGCGTAACCTACTTTGCTATGCCTATTTAATGGGCAAGTGGGGCAGTAGCCAAAAAATACTATCAATCGTGTCAAAAGTACTGTACAAAAGTACTATACCACCCCTAACTCACGGCAATGAAGTGAGGGTAAATCTACCATTGATCATGTGACCTTGTTTACACCAATCAGATTGCAAGATTCTTAGAATGCTGGATATAAAGCAGACTATATGTCAGGCCACGAGACCGACAGCACCCGCAATACCAACAATGCCGGTCTCGAAGGCCTTCTGGAAACTTGATGGGGTTCACAAAACCAACGTCCCACAAGACCGACAGCATATAAGACTAACATTTGATTGGTCCAATTTACCCGACACTTTATGAAATCAACAAAAGGTCTCTTCCTAAAGGCCGGCTCACACTATGACGAATAGAGGGGTACCGCAAGCTACGTTAAGCTGCGAATTGCAATATTGAATTTCCCGTCAATCATCGTGTGTTGCCTTCAATTGTCACTGACGAATCCGCTAGCGACCGCAGGCGTCCGAAATTATCAGTCGCGTCCGTCGGCAAATTTATATAAAGTTAACATATTGTGGCGGCAAAGAAATTCGTTGTGATTCCGTTCAGATTCTGTTGGATACCGCAACCCTCATTCCCTTGACGTTTCCATGCCGTGCGATTCCGTCTCTAGTCGTTTTGAGGTCGGCACAATTTCGTTGGTAGTCGTTGTCAACGACCATTGACGGCAAAAACGAACAGCAAGTGACGTCACATCTCGAACCCTGACGACATATTGCGGCAAGTAACGAAGTTGTAACGACCTTGGTGCGACGATGGATTGCGAATTTTCGCCGGAGGGTGACGGGTGATGACTGTTGATGGCGGCTCGTTTGCAGCATTGCTACGGTGTTCTGTGATGGTCCACGATTTAAAAATTTTAGTGCAATTTTTCACGTTTTGTGACGTCAGTTTGATTACAAAAGACTGTCCGGCACGATACCATTTTGAAGAGAATTAAAAAGATTTAAAAAGAAAGTCACGTCATCGTCGCCGCAACCCAACGTCAGCCAGCCGTCTGACCTCGTTCCTTGTTGCCGGGCTCCATCGAGACATCGTCACTCGCAGCCCATACAACGTCCGATTTTGGTCGCAAGACTCCGTCCCCTGCCGCAGCCATTCGTCCCTTGCCGTCGTATTGTCGCTGAAGGTCGTTCCCACCCGTCAGCGAATCTTAGTTTTCCCCTGTTTCCTTCGCTTTGCCGCCAAAATGTTGTGATTTTCACGTCGCCATTCATCTTAGGGGGGTACCGCAAGCTACGTTGAGCTGCGAATTGCACTAGTTAATTTCCCGCCAATCATCGTGTGTTGCCTTCAATTATCGCTGACGAATCCGTTACGTTCTGAACTTCGCTTCCGATTTATTCTCGCCATAAATCGGAAGCGAAGTTCAGAACGTAAAGGATTCGTCAGCGACAATTGAAGGCAACACGCGATGATTGGCGGATTGGCGACTTTCAGTCGCGTCCGTCGGCAAATTTTCAGCATGTTGACAATTTTGTGGCGGCAAAAAAAATCGTTGTGATTCCGTTCAGATTTCGTTGGAGACCGCCACTCACATTTCCTTGACGTTCCATGCCGTGCGATTCCGTCTCTAGTCGTTTTGAGATCGTCATAATTTCGTTGGTAGTCGTTGTCTTTGTCGTTGTCAACGACCATTGACAGCAAAACAACGGCAAGTGACGTCACATCTGGAACCCTGATGTCAGTGACCTGCCCGCACACAGGCAACCTCCGTCAGCCGCCGTTCCATAACGCCAGCCAATCCGCTGCCAGCCGTCTGACCTCGTTCCTTGCTGCCGGGCTCCGTGGAGACATCATCATTCGCCGCCCAGACAACGTCCGATTTTGGTCGCTGGCTCCGTCTGCGAATCTTGGTTTTCCCCTTTTGCCGTCGTTTTACCGCCAAATATTGTGATTTTCACGTTCGTCGCCTTTCGCTGGGTCTTTGCCGCTACTATGTGAGCCGGCCTATCTCACTGAGCGGCGAATGCTTGCGAACGTAGCGAATTTGGGGTTTCGCCAGAGTTTGTAAAATGTTGTAAAAGGTTGCAAGAAAGATCGCAAACAGTTTTCTTTGTTGTAAACAGTTTTTCTTGTCGCAAAGAAATTTTGAACATGTTCAAAATTTCTTTGCGAATTTATTTTTCCGCAAACGTTTGCAAACAGTTGTAAGCGTTTGCAAAACAGTTGCAAGCGTTTGCAAAACAGTCGTAAGCCTTTGCAAACGGTTGTTTAACGGTTTTGCTCTTTGTTTTCGTCAGTTCTCTGTGTTTCGCCAAAGCTAGCGACCACGTTACCATATGGTTTCTTTATAAAATCGACCCATTGAGTACCAGTAGTTAGCAAAAGGTCTCAAACGTTCACAAATAGTGGCAAAGGATTGGCAAATAGTTGCTAATCTTTGCAAAAGTTGTCGCTAACATTTGTTTACAGTCGCTAATAGTCGCCAACTGCCTTTCGCAAACACTTTCGGAGACATTCGCTCAAATGTTGCTAATTGTCGCTAAACGTCACTTAATGTCGCTGATTTTCGCCAACATTCGTCAGAAAAGTTGGCGAATCCAAATTCGCAACGTTCGCAAGCATTCGCCGCTCAGTGAGATAGGCCCTTAAGGAGGTACCACACTGAGCGGCGAGTGTTTGCGAACGTAGCGAATTTGGGGTTTCGCCATGGTTCGTAAAAGGTTGCAAATGGTTCGTTAAAGGTTGCAAGAAAGATCGCAAAAAGTTTTCATTGTCGCAAACAGTTTTTCTTGTCGCAAACACTTTCGCAGACATTCGCTCAAATGTTGCTAATTGTCGCTAAGCATCGCTATTAAAGTAAAAGTCGCTAAATGTCGCTTACCAATGTAGCGAATTTGGCGTTTCGCCAGGGTTCGTAAAAGGTCCCAAACATTCACAAATAGTGGCAAAGGATTAGGAAATAGTTGCTAATCTTCGCAAAAACTGTTGCTAACATTTGCTTACAGTCGTTAATAGTCGCCAACTGCCAAGATTCGCAACGTTCGTAACCATTCGCCGCTCAGTGAGATACCCCCTTTGGGGTAGTGGTAGTGTAACGCGACCATCCGACTGGACTCGATGACCCGATGATTTGAAGTAAGCTCAATACAAATCAATCATAATTTGAAGTTCGTCATGAGAAATCATGATTGTTTGTCTTCATTTTGTAGATTATGGCAAACTTGGCAGCCAGCGAGAGATACGTCCTGGAATGTCTGGAGAAAGATTCCACAAAACCTGACTGGGGCAGCGTTCACCAATAACCCTTTTCTCCGTCTCAACGAAGCTGGCTGGTGGATAGCATATGGTCTCAATTACAAAAATCAGGTGATTATTTCATTATGCAAGATTATGATAGTGATCATTGGAAATGAATTAGCGTTGGTTACATTAAAGTCTGTTCTCGTTACAAGAGAGGACCACTTGTACAATACCTGCTCTTGCGACAATTGCTACGCGTCAATTTGTAATGATACCAATTTTAATCCTGGACCCAAAAGCTAATCCTAATTCATACCCTAAAGTCAAATTGCAACTTTACCCTCACCCTTAACCTTTGACGAAATGAAGCCCGATGGGATTGTTGCAGGAGTTTACCCAACAGAGGGCCATGTGGTAGTCAACATTGTATCTCTGGGGCACATCTTGGCTCATGGTATGACAAATGTCTTAAAAATCTTAGAGTGAATGAAAAATGAAATCCGGATTGGTACCTAATTAAGGAGGTGAATGAAGCTGATACCTTCAAACCTTTGGAGAGTTTCTCTCCTCGATCTTTGAATTCACTCTGACCATTCCTTGCAGGTTGTTCCGGTTGAGGCTTTACGTTCCATGGACATCAGTCCGAAGAAGGTAGCCTGGACCCAAAACCTGGTCGTGTCCTGGACCATCTCTAACGACCAGGCTTCCAATATGGACTGGATTGGTGTCTACCCCAAGGGAGCAAACGACGATCAGTACCTAGACTACAGGTAGGTCGGAAAGCTCTTACTAGACGGTTAGTTTCTTGGCAGAAACTCTTGTCCGTCGCTGTGCGTAGCAGTGCGTGCACTGTGATACTAGACTGACAGAATACTGCCTAGGCTCTGCAATTTAGCTTCTCCGGCCGAGGCCAGAGACTCACAGAGCAAGGCTCTGCGCAAGGCAAATTTTGTGTGGTTCCTTTCATAAAGGGGATAACTTGAAAAATAATCCATCTTGGGGTAAATTTTCCAATTTCTGGAGTTTTTTTTCTTCTTTCTTGATTGGTCCCATTGAACCGGTTTCCCTGTTTTGGGGTTTTCCCCTTTTTTATTGAGTTTTCCTCTTTCCTGAAGTGGTCTTTTTATACAGGTTTCACTCTTCTCGAGTTTTCGTGAGCGGTCTTTATCTACAGGTTTCTTTATCATTATTCTCCAGGTATGTCCAGGGTGGCCTGAATCCGGGAAAGAGCGCAGTGTACATAGGGAATGTGTCTATGTTCTCATTCGTTCCCAATGGGACTTATCAGGTTCGCTACCTGGTGAACAGTAAATTCATCAGCATTATGGAAATGGGTACGTTAAAAGCTCGTTTGTATGAGGCTTTTCCCCATATTCTTTGTTTATGACATTGCAAGTTTTTCTTTTTCTTGAAAACACCTGTTTAAAAAGATTCCCCTTTTATTAACATAATGTTATTACAATAATGACGATCATGCATAAATTACATGAGGATTCAATAAGTGTTTTACATACCTACGGAAGACAAGGGATATTTTTGTTTAATATATATACAAGACGGATAGAGAAAAGTGAGGAAATGACATCACCATCTCACTGATAGAGAAAAGTGTGGGAATGATATCACCATCTCACTAAGTTTCCTAAAGCATTCGTACATTTGTCTTTTTAAACAAGCCAGAAGAACATATTACTTACATATTTCATGCCAATTTCCCCATTGTTACTCAAACTATACTTGTCTTGATTAGATGTGACCTTCTACAACGAATCCGGCGAGTCACATATGTTGCAACTTTTCCGAGGTATATACACCGGTCTGGAGGCTTCTACGGATAACATTGATGCGTGTATAAATGAGGGTCTAGAGACCATAGAGATGTTTGAGGAGTGTTTCCATGCGTTCAAGATGGGAAAGGTAATTACTAACGACTGTTCACTCAGTTTTTGGTACGTCACCTTCATTAGAATTGCAAAGAATTACTCTAGAGGTGTCGTGGACGAGTGGATATGTCACCGGACTGTGGATCACAAGGTCCGCGGTTCAAGTCCCACCACGGCACTAATGTCCTTCCGCAAGACATTGATCTACATTTGCCACTCTCCACCCAGGTGTTAAATGGGTACCCGGTAGGATGCGAAAGCTAATCTGCTTAGATAGATTAGCAAGTGTGCGCTTGTAAAAATGACGCCTGGCTGGAACGCTCCACAGGAAGTGAAGAATGTGCGTTCATTGTGTGCGGGTAAGCCTGAATCCGATGACCGGGGTAATAATATGATCGCAGGGCCCTCAGGGAGAACAAAATGAATACTGATGAGGCTACCCAGGGTAATCAAGACATATTATTATTATTATTATTATTAAAGGGTACGTGACCCAAAAAGATCGAGCCCAACGCATGACATCTACATTGCAACAAAAGAATTGACCCAATGTCATTTTTTTATCGAGTGGAAAATGTATACCTGAATAAAATGACATAAAGCTCATCAACTTTTGGTAGGGCGTTTTAATTCTACGGTTATCTGTGAGGCGATGTTGTTTTCAAGATTTGCATCTTTTAGCAACGAGCCCCTTTCACACCGGGACATATGTAGAGTTGCGTAGTGTTGCGTATCGACTACGCCGAGCGTACGCTGCCCTACGCTGGCATATGTGCATATACGCTGAGGGACGCAAAGGGTACGCGAGATGGACGCAACAAATTATACATGTTTAATTTTTCGCGTACTTTCGGCGGCGTAGACACTAGTCGCAGAAAGACAACGCAACACTACGCATACACTAATTTACACCATGCCTACACAATAGTACGCTACCCTGCGCCTGTCCGACGAAGCATTAGAAAGCGTATAAAGGCGTTCTAGATCGTACCTGCGCACCTACGTACCCTTAACGCCAGGCCTACGTAAACGTACGTCAGCCTAAGCATAACCTACGCCGAAGCAACATTATTTTTCATGAATGCGCAGCCTCGGCGTACTCGGTACGCAATACTACGCAACTCTACGCAAATCCAGTGTGAAAGGGGCATTAGGCAGCAAGGAATGTTTCCATGGCAGCTGAATTCCCATACATCCAGTTGTGTGGTTGACGAGAGAAGCCATCCATTTGATTTTTGTTGCTATCATTATTCTTTTTTTTCTTTTTTTTTGTATGTTCATATGTTTATGATTTTGATATTATTTTCCTAGGTATTCCAAGGTCTACAACTCCTCGGCACAGCCCTTGAAGATGTTGCCCAGACTCTGACAAAATGTAATCTAATTTCGATCGCTAAGAAACTCCTAGGCTATATCACAGATCTCTTAGAGTGCATGGAGGGTAATTGTCTTAACTTCGTCATCGACGTTATAAAGGAGCTTCGGATTCTGTATTTGAATAGGTATGAAATATACGGGGATATCATGGGTGCCGAAAATAGCTTTAAGCAAAAAGCTTATCAGCAAGGAGGACTTTGTATCGGAAGATTTGTCAAGGCTTGCTTTCTGGTACACGACTCCCTGATGTCTAATGGTAGTTGGGGGGAAGTTAAACTGAATGGCACCATTAGTGGAGAAGGGGTAAAGATGATTAGGACCGGTAGAATGAATGGGGTGACTGGCACTAAGGCTGGTAGCAAGGAGGTTGTGAAGATGACTGAGAACAATAGTAGGAATGCTTTGAAGCTTATTGCCAACGGTAGAAGTGAGAATATGAAGCTGATCGAATCTGGTAGCAAGATGGGGGTGAAGCTGATTGAAACTGGTAGAAAGAAGGGGTAAATTGATTGCAAGTGGCAAGATGAAAATGAGATGATGTCTTTTTTCGGGGGGGGGGGGGGGTGGGTGAGTGGGAATTACAAGGTTCAGCCTTTGGTCTATTGCTCTTTATATCAGTAGCATTAGTAATATGACACATGTTTTTGTAATTGTGTATTTTATGGAAGAGATCATAGAAGTAAATGTAAAAACCATATGTTTTGATAATTTGCTCTGAAATGCTGTGTGCCGTAAAAGTGTCCTACTGCAATGATGTTTTTCGTGTTTCTGTATAAAGCAATATTTTTGACTCATAGAATGTATTGCAAACAAGGATGTACGTTTTTAGAGGAATGAGGTGCAGAATAAAGCCATTTTCTTGTGTCCTCAGATGTATTGCAGTCTAGAGTATCAAGTGGATGTAGGGCAGGGCAGATGATTTCCCTCACTTATAATGGATATTCATGTAACTTTGCGTCCAAAAGAGCAACAACAAAATCTTTATCATATCATGTGGTAGAAAAGAGGGAGTAAATTGATAGACACTGTAACACTGGTAGAAAGAACTGGGTGAATATGATTGAAACTGGTAGTAAGGAGAGGTTGAATGTGATTGAAACTGGTAGAAAGCAGGGGTAAATTGATTCTTATAACGCGACGAAAACCTTTCATGTAGTAAGACTTATTTACTCAGTATTTAAATAACATGTGCCTTTTATGTTAGCCGCTTACCAATTATTCCTCTATGTATCCCTCTTTATCTCCTGATGCAAGTCATTTTTTGCTATTGAATTTCTGTTGTTTTTTGCCTGTTTATATTATCATATTTTGTCTCACTGTATTCATAACTTACAGAGGTGCATGCACTTCAAGCGCAGACTTACGCTGCAGCTCTTTTGCATTTGCTATGTCAATCATTCCCAACGTTTTGTTGCATAAGATGTGTTATTCATTGTGATATGAAAAACAAATATTACCACTATGTAAAAAAGTGTTGATCTTGTAACTGATTATTATTGTACGAAAAATGCAAAAGTCAATAAATCAAATCAAATTAAATCAAGTTAAAGAAAGGGGCGAATCTGATTGAAACTGGTAGAAAGAAGGGGTAAATTGATTGAAACCGGTAGAAAAGTAGTGGTGAAATTGTTTGATAGTAATTCTTAATCATGTGTTTGTCTCCCACCCCTTCTCCTCCTTCCCAAGTCCTAATAGAATGATAAATACCACTGATCACATCATCACAATAAGTGTTGTGTATAATTTGTGTTCGGTAAAACACTGTTTTCTTTATACTGAAGTTTCTAATATTGTCCCCAAGGCTTATTTCTATTTTAAAAATGTTATCTTACATATTGCACTTTTATGAAAATATACTCAATTGCAATATATGATACATATCTGGTGTGTAGTAGAGAATGTATGCTTTTTATATTATTGCATTGTTCTAGCTATTATGGAAATCATGACTTATGTTCGTAAATTTAACAGAACTTACTCTGATTATGTTATACCTTGATGACCTAGAATAAATAATTACGCTTTTAAAGTTATGCTTTGTGGGTGTTTTTTTTTTCGTTAACAAGAATTCCTCATTTTTGGTATCATTTTTCTTTCTTTCCTACTTCTTGTTCTTTTCCTCCTCTCCTCCTACTGATTCTGCTGCTTCTTCTTCTTAAATAATGTTTGTTATAGATACAGAGAACTAAAGTCTATAATGGAAGTGATGCTATTAAAAAAAATCAACCATATTAATAATAATGATAATGAATATTATGGCAATAGTAGTACGTGTAATAATAATAATGAAAATATTACTAATGATAAGAATGATAAAAATGAAATTAGTAATCGATAATTTTTGCTTCAATTAATTTTATGTGAGATTAGTTTATTACTATTATTTAGTTTACGTATATTTTTTAACATTTTTTTTGTCTCTTTTCTTTTGAATCTGATCTTTTTTACGTGGGCATCTATGCACATTTCCAGACTGTATATTACGGTCCTTAATCAAATGATGTTGTGATTTACAGTAGAAGTAACTATAATCAAGTCTGTTTAAAGGTAATACAAAGTTTTAGTATGGCCAGGGGTCATGAATTTTGTTCAAATGAACATTTTAGCAGCATATGAGATCCTACAATACTCAGTGATCATTCTCGAGGTTGAAATTGAGTCTAAATTTATGAAATTGTAAATAATAAACTGTTTATGTTGTATAGCTCCCTCTCAAGGTCAAGATATTAATTGAGCTATAAAACAATTTTTCTTGACTAAAATTGACCTATTAGCTATTCCCGTTTGGAAATTATATATCTCAACTACATATTCTGAGATTTTCATAGTCGCAGCTACCATTGTACGGCCGTAGGCGCTATTTGAAATTTATCAAAATTTACTGGGAGCACCGGTAAATTTTTATATTCAATTTTTCTCGAAAGCAGAAGTGTTTGAGGGGCTAAATTTTCTAGTTCTTATATTACATCCACAGGGGCATCCAAATATACCAAAATTGTAAAGAATCACTATCCACCCAATTTTCAAAATTTCCCAAAACTTTGTATTACCTTTAAGCATCCATGACCTCATATATTCTATAGTAGCCTGTAGACGATTCCTGACAGACATTGACTGGCAGGGTCGGATGGGTCAAAAGAAACATACCAAAAAACAATGTGTATTATACAGTGCGTCCCAGAAAAAACGAAACCGAGAAGTATCGATGTTCTATCATAACTTAATCACAACTATAATTAATGAATGATACATATTTGGAAAGCTTAGAGTCTCCTCTTCCATGTGATGCTACTCAGATAATGCATATTTCACGCATGAGTGATTAAAAGCAATTTGAAGGAAGGAAACCAAAAAGACATTTGGCGGGCGGTATCTGAATTTCGAAGAAAAATTCACATTTCTAGAAAGTTGAGTTTCTGCCCTTTCATATGACACCTCAATCAGGAAAAATGAGCGAGGAATGACAAAGTTCTGTTTGTTTTAAAGTAGTGCTTGCATTTCCATAATTTTATTAAACGAATTCGTTTTCACTGGCTGCCTGCCGTATCAATAAACGAAATTAACAAAAGACTTAACTCCGTTTCGTTGACACTCAGCCGTAGACGAGAGTCTTCATGCATGGCTGATTGTCAACGAAACGGAGTTAAGTCTTTTGTCAAATCTGCTTTTTGCTACGGCAGGCACCCATTGAAAACGAATTCGTTTGTTAAAATTATGAAAATGTAAGGGCTACTTTAAACAAACAGAACAGAACTTTGTTATTCCTGGCTCATTTTTCTTGATTGAGGTGTCATATGAAAGGGCAGAAACTCAACTTTCTAGAAATGTGAATTTTTCTTCGACATTCAGATACCGCCCGCCAAATGACTTTTTGGTTTCCTTCCTTCGAATTGCTTTCAATCACTCATGCGTGAAATATACATCACGTGAGTAGCATCAACTGAAAGAGGAGACTCTCAGCTTTCCAAATATGTATCATTCATTAATTATGGTTGTGATTAAGTTATGATAAAACATCGATACTTCTCGGTTTCGTTTATTCTGGGACGCACTGTATTATCTGCATACAGGTAAATGTGTACGCCATGTTTATGGGCAATTTCTGCAAGAGGACTAGAATAAATGGAGAAAAAAAATGGCCCGACGACTGACCCTTACTACCATCGTTCCTCTACTACCACCCTTCCTCTAATACAAACCTACCTCTACTACCACCCTGCCTCTGGTACCCATTGTGTTACTAATACCATCCTACCAAGAAACTAGCCATGGATTTCCCGCATTGCATTTACGGTCGGTGGGAATGAATTTCTTACTTAACATATGGCACTGTGCTTGGTGTTATGGATTGTTGTATGAGCGCAATTCAGCCTTGTCTATTTATAAACCTTTTGGTTTTGTTAATCGTTATAATATTCACTTAGCAGGACACTGACTGAAAAGCATCATATCGCGGTACGTACAATAATTACGTTCATACTAATGTGAAAACTAGAATTTAAGGCACTCATTTAACGCCGTCTCAATATATATTTTGTTGTTGTTGTTGTTAATATCATAAATACAATGATTGTACAAATATTCTGTATGAGAGAATAAAGAATGAGGCAATACAGAATAAATATGATTCTATTTTATATCTCCATCGCAGAAATTGCTCTAGGATTATTAGAAAGGTGCAGGCAGGGGAAAGGGGGAGGGGGTAGATGTTTGAAAACTACAAAATTCCACAACTGCTTGGAAACTTAGCGTGTGTAGAGACCGACTTCGGAGTGGGGTAGCCCCTCCCCCAATAGATCCGTCTATGCATTAATAAAGGCTAGATCAAATATTCTGTATTGGATACCATATAAAACCTTATAGTCGTTGAGAACATGGACAGTTAGAAATATTTGCTTTCAATTTCAATTTCAATTTTAAAACATCTTCAGCTGGATATATTGAGGAACCAGTAACAATGGAAACAAATTCCAAGATAACACTGGAGAGTATCTTCAGATTAGATCCTGGAGCTGATCTAACTCAGAAGCAACGATCCGAGCTGTTTAAAGCGATGTCACCAACATGTCTGGTAGAAGCATTCCGACATACTGGTTTCATTGGGCTCAGGTAAGAAAACTTGCTTACCATCTTTCCTTCATGTTTGTATTACAAAACGTAGTTTCCGTCTCATTTATTTTATATCCAACATTGTACTTTGATTCATACATAATTATGCATCTTGGAATAATCAATTTAAAATAGTTTGTCTTTTATACTGCATCATAATGATAAATCAAATGATTTTCAGCCAAATATTCAAGTGATCGTTCACTTCTTTTTTGCATCAGTTGAACTTTTTGTTTCCAAAGCGGTATGCTTGTATGAAAGTGTGATTATTTAGAATGACTATGTACTTTAACTTCTTATCAATGTTTTGTTTTGTTTAAATCGAAGATCCTGTTTTATGACCATTTTTACATTGTAAACATTGCGCAATTATTCCCTGGACTACTGCCTTGTATTTAAAATAAACCACATGTAACAAACGGGATTGTCACATTCAAATGTAGAGGAGTGGGATTGCACTCTTTCAGGAATCATGTTAAAGAAACCATTCTCAAGAGAGTAACGCAAACCACTATTTGGAGCGAATTCCACTATAACTTGGAATTGATTCAAATCTAAAACGAATTGATTTCTAATATTCTAAACTCCCGAGTTGATTTCTACTCCTCTATATTTTAATAGAGCATTTTAAATGAGTTATTAGTTTTCAAATATATAGATTCTGACAAGGACAAAAAGGAAATGGCATCAGGTTTTTTGTTATTTGGAAGGGGAAGGGGTGCCACATGGTCCCTCTGGAATCGCCATGACCTTTCACATATCAACTGTGCATGGTGGTGTCGTGATATGGTAGTTCATTCACTTGACTCTCAATATAAGGATTTAGGGTTCGATTCTCAGCCAGGCACCCACATCTTTTGGCAAGACATTAATCTACATTTGACACCTTTCACCCAAGTGTAAGCACCTGTTAATTTTTGGGGTGATACTATTTGCAGCGCCTTCAGGAAGAAAAGCATTGATGCTGATGAATCCTCCCTTGGTAATATTATTATCGTTAAATATTAAAGTCTGCCGTGGCATACAAGGTGTTGTTTACACCCAAGATAGGATTTATTCCGATGATATATGATAAACGACATTACATACTTGTATTAGTGTAAAGTTATTCAGTTTGGTTTGTATATTCTCAAATGAATCATACACAGTAAACGTTTAGCTTATAGCCCCCACATGACTGTTAAAAATCAGCAGTATAGATGCCACATCATTATTTATGTAGGTCTATCTATATATTAATCGAAGTATTGTTATCTAGATTTATATTTTATTTGAAGAGACCAATATGCGGCCTTGCAAATGGACTCACTAAAGGAAACCTTTCTCCTGCTCAAAGGCAACATTAAACTCTTAGAACAGGTACGTGTCAATACTTTAGTTTATAATCTTCATGTATACCGAACTCTAAATTATATTTTTAGTTTATGATTGCAAACTTCATCTTCTTCTTAAATGTTATGCATAAAATGACTCTTGATTCATTGTGATCGCATGACTTTGTTAAAGTCGAGCATATAGTCATTTATGTTTGAATGAGTTTAGTTAACAATGTTGAAATAAAAAGTCTGATCACTTACTGAAATCAATGTGTTAAATCTCCCATATCAAATCGGCAATTCGGTCAAAATTTGTGATGCTATAGAACTTTCTTATTCGCTGCGAACAAAATATTATTTAAATATATTTTTTCCCAATTTAATAATAGGACAGACTTTTCCCTTCAAACCTTATGGGTGAACCTTTTCGTAAAAAGTCCGTTTCATTATGGCATTGGGAAAGGGGTAAATTCGAGTGATTTAGATACGATGGAGATTTTTCAGTTAAAACATACATTACCGCATTTATATTGAGATATTACATACATTATCTTGCGTGATTTCTACATCCGAATTTCTGAAACTTCCTTTCATCATTTTTTGTAATATTTCTGCTTCTATCCACCATTTTCATGGAAATTTCTGTGAAAGATTTTGAACGAAGGTAACTTTACAACCATATATCCGTCGAATAGATGTATAGTTTTAACCAAATGAGGGCTTACCGATGGCAGCTTGTCGACACTATTTGAGCTTACGTGCGCGCGAGTGCCCGACCATGTAGCTAAGTTCGCGAAGAGTCTAGCTAGACTTTCATTATTTATTGCTTTGCCTCACTATTTATTGAGGCAAAACATAGAACATAGGTTCGAACCCGTAACTACAAAGTTTTATAACAATGTTCTTACCGATTGAAAGGTGGGTATGCATGATTATTATAACCCTATCACTTACCCTAGCGGGTACGATGTGCGCATGCGCAGATTTAGCTAGCTCATGAATATTAATGAAAGAATCTTGGAGCCCATATAGTGTCTACCGAGATGAGCGCCGGTGGGCGACTTTGTCTTGAGTTTTGACTACAATAACCTTTACTACAACACAAAGGAATACACCTGTGCTTGCAAACATGTGCTTATTCCCGTCTTATGCAGCCCGCGGCACTTTTTTCCCAGCCGTAAGCACTCATTTAGTTACAACTATCCTTATCCATTCGAAGGATGTATAGTTTTATGGTCGTATGGTTTACTGCGTTCTGATTGGATAAACCTTTACATTAATTCGATGAATTTATAGTTGATTAGTTGAACAGACACATCAGCCCGCACACTGAACACTATGGCCCGAATTCACAAAGGAGGTTTGTCGACAAACCTTGGTTTTCGTACGTCATATGACGCGTTTTTACGCGTATTTTACAAACCTGGTTTGTAAAGAACAAAAGGAGGTTTGGCGAAACAAAAGGAGGTTTGTCGACAAACCTCCTTTGTGAATTCGGGCCTACAGGTGCGTTCACGAGTGCTTCGATGGATGTACAGTTGCATAGTTGTATAGTTGTATGGTTGTATATTTTCCTGTGTTCTGATTGGTTAAAACTAAAAATCTATTCGATGGATGTAAGGTATTATAGAACAATGGCCTGTATGGCCCTCCATATAATACGCTACTGACTGCTGAGTATATCGCAAAAAATAAACCGGGCAGCGTATTTCTTTTTAAAGGGGCACTCACTAGAGATGAAAAATGGTACTTATGAGAATGGAAAAGGGGGATCTATCGAAGGAAAAGGGGAACCTATCAGGTTTTAATAGAGGGAAACAGAGTACTTATTGGAAAGAAAAAGAGGTCACGTGTCAAAATAGGAGGGGCACATATCAAAGGTGAAAAGAGGCACTCATTAGAAGGGGAAGGGGTACCTTATGAAAAGCTAAAGGTTACTTGATATAGTAAAAGGGGGTTCGTCCTTAATGTAAAAATGGGCACTATAGGAGTACATGAAAAAGTTTACAAAAATATACAAAATAACAACGGAAAATATTACCTTATCAAATCAAATTCCATTGTTCTTCTTTAAGTGGCACTATGTTAACATCAAAGCATTCTAACAGCAAACGTAATAAATATATATTTACGTAATATTCGCCATTTATTTTTAGGCATTCCTTTTTTTTTGTATAGCATGAGTTATAATTTATTTAGAAAATTGCCTTATTAGGTTTCAGATATCTAAATCTTCGGATGTATTATAGTACATTATATTATTTACTTTATGCATTATATGTCACTTTATTACAAGGAAAAAAAAGAGTGTTTCTGCTTTATATAATTTTCCTTCTGTTTTGCTATATACACTGCATTGTAAATTGATTTATATGATATTTATGTTTACAAACAGAATATTGACATGTAACATAACATTGTAAAACAATTTATAAGATATGTTTACGAACAGAATACTGATTTGTTACATTGCATTGTAAGTTGAATTATATCTTTATATACAGAATATTGATGTAAATCAATGAAGTTTAATAAATACAATACAATACATGAAATCGCATCTCCAATTCATACCCTACCAGAACATGAACAAGAATTGGGGGTATACAGCCATTTTGAAGTGTTAAACCGTAATCAAAATTGATTTTTTTTTACCACGTAAAAAAAATTGCAAAAGCGCACGTGCTTTAATTTTGAGGTTAAATTAAAGTCTATGAGCTAAATTTGAGGTCAATATAGGCTAAAAGTGATTTCAAATTGCTTAAAACAGTATCAACAACAAATACAAATGAGAACATGAATAAGGGAAGTCTTAGCAGGTTAAATGTCCCTATCTAATGACATTTTAATTTGTCAACCGTGCGATCAGAGCGCATAGTATGAGGTATCAGTCATACTAATCTTAGTAATTTTGTAACTTTCTTATAAAAACAAATGACATCTTATTTTTCAGAAAGGTCATCTGCCAATTTAGAATAGCAATTTTAGTCAAGACTTTCTCGACATTTTTCAATCTGAAATTTTTGTTACCAGTACGATTATATTGGATTGTGAGGCTGGTCATAAATTATTATGCTATGTCAAAAGATATATAGAACTGTACGCGTTGAAACACCTAATAGCACAGGTCTGTGTAACCATGAAGCTTGTATAAGATCGTCACCAAGATTTGTGCCAGTTATCACTAAAAGTGTTACTTGAAGATGAATTGATATTAAATATATAAACGAACCTTTCCTATATTTATATGTTATCAAGATTATTTGTGGCTGGTGTATTATACGGCTATTGGACACCCACCCCCTGGACAACTACCCCTAGGATAACTACCCCCAGCCAACTACCCCCTAGGACAAGTATCCCCTAGGACAACTACCTCTAGGAAAACTACCCCTAGGACAACTATCCCCTAGGGCAACCACCCTCTAGGACGACTACCCCCTGGAACAACTACCCCCGGACAACTACCCCCAGTAAACTACCTCCTAGGACAACTACCCCCTAGGACAACTACCCCAAGACAACTACCCCCTAGGACAACTACCCCCTAGGACAACTACCCCTGGACAACTACCCGTTCTAGAGGGTGGTTTCCCTAGGGGGTAGTTGTCCCATAGGGGGGGAGTTGACTGGGGGTGGTTTTCCGGGTGGGTGGATGTCCAGGGATTAGGTGTCCGGATACGGTTTTTACACCGTACACGTATTGGTACAATTCAATTAGCACAATGATATACCTGTTTCGTTTTTTTATATAGTGACTATACAACAAAACGTTTGCTAGTAAGTTTATTGCGTATTACTTTAAAAGGACATAAAATATGCGAAGCTGAGCATAATTTACTAACTTGATATTTAAATTCTTACACGTTAGCATCGTTGCGTTGTTAGTTTACTTTGAAGTTAATGAACCTTTTCAAGTGTGTACACTTATTTTAAACAGGTCATGTCTGAACATGTCAATTGAGTATATACATGTAAATATCTTCTTCATATGCTCGAATGTATGCAGAAAACTAACAATGTAACAAAATGGAGGATATCATTTCAGGAGAAAATATTATGAATATTTCAGTACTTTTGATACATTACTGACAATTAAACAAATATGACGGTTTAAACAATATTGAAGATAAGACTATTTCTATGTGACATGTGAAAATGAGGGCCTTTGAAAGGCGTGGCTTGTAATGGTAAGCCCCTCTGAAAACTTTAGTACGTGTGTTTTTGTTTTAAATTGTTTAACGAGAGAAATGACGAGGACAAGGTACAGGGTTAAATGAAAATAGATATTGGCAAGATTGGTGTGTCCTACAGTAATTAAGGAGAAAAACAGGCGTACGTTAGAAACAATTAAACAAGAATTTGAGAGTCACGTTCATCAAGAGAAGTCAATATTGAATCTTTGAAATGAAGTTCGATCTGATTAACATGTTTAATCTGATTTGCTTTTAATGGTTATTTGGTGTGCTAGCGGAATGGTAATCTGTTTTAATCTGGGGGGAAATAGTGTTATTTCCATCTTGGGCGCAATGATATTGTAAATAAAAATAATACAATCGCTTACTTCGTTCAAATATAAGCAAAGTTAGTTTCATGGATAACCATATAACCCTGATGGACTATATTTACACGAGTATAAATACGGGGGATTGATGAACGAGTATGAAATATCAAAGGTACTATTTGTACACTTCAAAAGTGAAGAAAAAACTTATTTTAGTATCGAATCTGATACTTTTTTCATATATTCTGAAAATGACAGACAAAAGGACGTTTAGTACAACAAACAAAAGACAAATGGACGTTCTCTACACATTGATTCATAATTCCTGCTTCGGGGATGCTTTACGGTGTTTGTTCTTTTAATATCTTGACATAATATTTTCTCTTTAATATGTTGCCTCATAACCCCCTCTCCCATAATGTATATGTACATTATAGTGTAGGCGTGAAGAAAATGGTCTAGGAACGTGAGACTGTACTTTACAACTGTACTTTACAAGTTTATTACGAGCTTTCGGCTTGTGAGGCCTTCTTCAGGTTCTGAAGTACACACACATGCAAAAACAAATACATTGTATAAACAAATATACACGGCATACAAACTTAATATCACTCAATCCTAGTCAGGCATCATGAACATAGCAAAAATTAGTACGAGAAATACTTTCGGAATAAACTTAGAAACGATTATGCAAATTCAACGTGTTTTACCTTGCTTGTGTGTATATATATTTGGCATCGAATGTATCTCGATATATTACTCTGATGGAATCATATGGAGATAAAGGTGTCATAGTGTAATGGTTCATTCACCATTTAGGGTTCGATTCCCACCCTGGCACTAAAATCTATTGGCAAAGCATTGATCCACATTTGACACTCTCCACCCAGGCGTAAATGGGTACCTGGTAATTACTGGGGTAATAATAATCGCGGGCCATCATGAAGAACAGCATAGATGCTGTTGAGACTTTCCTTGGTAAACAAAATAGTAATACATGTACTATTTCCATTATTATATTGATGTTATTATAATCCATTATTTATGAATCGGCAGTGTTTATTCTTCATACTTTTAAAACTTTTCCTATGAGAGCTGAATAGTAATAGCCCATTTTATGTTCGCACTGTTATTGTCTGCATGATATTGATATAAACAAATATACCATGTCTTCAGAGATGTCAGAGAAGCTAGTTATAGTCTTAGGGCCTGTTCTCTGTGTGTATGGCCAGCCTATTAAGTCCATTAGAGATGACCCCTTAACATTATTTAAACCATCTAAGTCATTGACAAATATATTATTAATGTAGCTTGCACAGGGCAATCGAAACACATTCCATAGTCGGGTCGATGCCATCTAATGAACCCAACTCTCAAAACCAAGTACTCTGACTGTAAAATAATAAAAAGGAGAGACAAAATGATGAAGATTCGTACCGAAGGAAGTCGTCTTACGCCCTTTGATATTATAATCCTTGTTTAAAAAGCAAATAGACCCACCTCCGCAAAAAACAATTGGTTCATAGAGTAAGGGTGATGAAACTTTATCTTTGAGTGTGAATACTGCCCATTTTAGAGCACGAGAAAGCAAAATGTTTGCATCATCTTACAGCAAAATTAAAATTACATGTAGGCACGTTTTGTCTCTTTTGCTTCCACTTGAGATAAGAAGAGTATATCTTATTTCCCGTTATATGCAGTGAGTATGTTAGCGGCACAGGTAATCTGTTCGAGTGTAGGCACGTTTCTCTAAAATCAAAGTACATAATTTATCATCATCATTATGATGAAAAGGCCATGTCTTTAAAAGAAGAAGACAAATGACCAGAACAAAAAGAGAGAAGAAGAATATTGAATAATTGCGAAACCGATTTGATTCCTCTTTTTTCTGGTGTGGCCTCTCGTCATCCACCGTCCTCTAGAGTGCTTCAACGAAGATGCAGAGATGAATTACGGTGAGAATCTCATGTTAATGTATCAAATGTTTACAGATGATATGTCACCTTTGCATGTATAAGTCCACTTTGAAGTGACTTTTCCCATGGAGTGCTGCAATATTATGTAACTCAAACATTACACCCATGTAGTACCCTCTGTAGCAGGGCGTTGTATCAGACACTATGCTGTGAATGGGAGTCAGTTGATCCTTCCAGTCTCTCGTATCCCCCATTCTGATCCGGAGTATTTGAAAAGTGACTTGATAAGCGTCCAAATAAAGACCGCCAATAAGAAGCTTCTGGTGGAGGAATTTCACCTGTAAATATGAAATTTGAGATAATTCAGAAGCAGTATCACCAAATTTAAAGAAAACAAATAATAAAACGCATACACGCACGCGCGCGCACACCCACCCACCCACACACACACACACACACACCCCCACATAAATATATATAAAAATATAGTGAGAAAGAGTGCACTATGAAAAATAGCATATAATGCAACCATGTAATTTCATTTTCACATTTTCGGGGGTCTTCCATTTGCTCAGGGAGGACTTTGCTTGTGGCTGATCAGAAAATTAACAAGAATAATACATATACTGTGTGTGTGTGTGTATATGAATGTAATACCATCATATAACCGCAGTATAGATTTATATACAGCTACTGATGATACGCCGTTGTATCTGCAGATGACGCGTGAATTAGATCGTTGACTGATATTATAAATACTGCATAACAACTAAAAAAATTAGGCCAATCAAACATTTATGATATGAAATTCAAAAGTGGAATGAATGAATACACATCACACATGTTTCCTCCCAGTTACCTTTCCCATCATCGACTTTTAGATCAACATATCCAAGGCCTTATTATTGTTTTACGCTATATAGCTGTTGTCGACAATTACCCATCACACCAGGGACCCGTTTCACAAAGCCTTTTTTCAATGAAAAATGACAGAAATCATTGACAAATCTGCTGATAACCAATCAGAATCAAGGATTTCAGTAGCTTATAACAAATAATGTCATTTGTCAATGATGACAAGTTTTGTGAAACGGGCCTCAGATCATTTTATAATCACTTTTTATCTGTACGAGGTCACTCTAACAGACCGCGTCACAGACCGTACCACACTATGAACATGACGGACAAAGAAAGCGAACAAAATATACAGTTCCTCATTCTACCCTCAACAATATTGTTTTACACATTTTAACCTAATAGCAGTGAAGGGATGTTCCTTTGTCTACCATAGCAATTGTAGAGGGTAGAATGAGGAACTGTATATTTTGTCCGCCTTCTTTGTCCGTCATGTTCATAGTGCCAGTTACTGACGCAGTGTAGAGTGTATCAATGAAGCCTCGTCATCATTGGGTAATACGTCTTTATATCTTTAAGATACTGACCTGTCTTAGCATACTGTTCGAGGTCTGCTTCAAGTTGTATTAATTCATCTTGTGCTCCGTTCTTCTTTTTCCCACTTGCTGCCATTGGATTCCCTGTCAGTATACTTGCGGCTCCTAATACAAGTGAGACTATTGTGATGGCATACTCGACATGTCCGTCAATGATGTAAACAATCACGGCGATATAAAAGATAAACGCAAGTCCGATTAATAATTGTTTGATTGCGTTGTAAATATGACGAAGCAGAGGGAGTCTCCTTTTTTTGATATATTTTAGAAGACTGGACTTAATCTTGAATTGCCTCTGCGAAGCTCCGGTTTCATGATTTTGGGATTGCTCAAAGATTTTATTCGGGAAGGTATTCTCTTCGTCGACTTTTCTACCAATGGAATAGATATTGTTATAGAGGTTCTGGTATTTGTCACAGAATTGTGTAACGATTAGCCACAACCAAAGCACAGCAATTATGCCGTTGATCCAAATAGGGCCCACGTAACTAATATTTATGATGATTCCAATCACAGTTAAGGTAAAAATTTCCAGAAACAAGCTAATCGTTGCAGATAACCGAAAGAAACAAAGGATGAACACCACAACATAACAAACAATCTTTGTCTTCTTAGTTGCCAAATTGTATGGTTCCTCCAAAACATGGCCATCATCATTAGACCAGGATATGTAAATAAATAATATTAATAGTCCTAATAGGTATAAGATATTTGCTAGAATAAAATCTAAACCCCAAGTATACATCTTGAATTCATCTCCACGCTGAGGGCTAAGATTCTCGTATTCGTCATTTATTAAGACATGCCAGATGAAAATAACAAGGTACGAAAGAAAGAAAAGGATTCGGTAAACCAAGGGCGAGTACGGAGCAAAATATGAAGGGATCAGTTGTATCTGTAAGATGTTTACCTTCTCTTTATCACCTTTTTGGTAATTAAAGGCTCCTGCATAGATACGCCACAGTTTGAAGGCAACAGCCACGAAGATAATGAGATACGCGACACCTAACGCTAGTTTTACAATGATACAATGAATCTCAGTCTCCGGGTCGGCACGGTTGATGTTTATTTCAGTTATGCTCCAACATTTGTAGTAGGTGCTCGCTTGCAACCCGAACAGACTGTATCCTGGGATGAGTTTTATGTTGAATGGGTGGGATTCATCGATTTCTCGGCATATGACGTCATACTTGATATCATTTGTATAAGGGGTTTGTACTCTTGATCTTACTTCCCTTGATATATTGAACAGAGTGTGTACCATGCAGATGTCTGAGAAGGACCCGTTGTCCACAATACTACTGTTCAGAGTAATTGAGATCGGATGGATCCCGAACTTTAAGGTACCAAATGACAACGAGTAGTTGTCATAGGGGAGACGGAGCATGAATCTTCCTCTACTGCCAAGACCCCAATGCCAAATAGTTTGGTTGTGTTGTACTTCATCGCCCGTATCGAAGTTGATGATGAAACGGACATGGCTTACATAGTTATCCGATCTATTTCCTAATATCTCAACCATGTTGTCGACTGTCCCAGCTACAGGGTTCAGTGGGTGGATACATGGTGAACTCGTATTATATTCTTCTGGCGAAGAAGATTCTTTGTGTTGTGAAGTCGCTATTTGTTCCGTTCCATACCACACAAGAATCGAGGAGACGAGAATGAATAGAAATAGACCCATCACTATAGATATCCGTTTTCCTTTCGCCATCGTGAATCCGCTTAATAGCCTTGTAAACCTGTATTGAAAGACATAATGTTTCTATTTTTAGTCTATTTCATTCGTTCACGTTAATGATACTTGCTATTTCAGTGACCAAATATATTTAAAACATCTGAATCAACCATTATCATATTAACCTTTTCCGAACTTCTCGTAGCAGGAGGTGGGGCCTCCGAGCCCTTGAAAAGAAAAGAAAAGGGTCACAAAACTAACATAAAAGAAGGGCCGCCAAAGTTTCTGGAAATCCAGTCCCGAACCCGGGAAAAATAAAATAACTGTCCTGCCACACCCGGTGCTATTTCTGACAATCCTGGATCTGCCCGTTAGTATAAGATAGATAGATAGATAGTTTATTGGTTTCCACAATATCTCATTTTATAAAGAGTGTAACAACATATTGAAAATGATTATGATATACATGTACATACAATACCGGTACACACTATTCAGAATATTGTCCATTAAGTTGAACTTAAGAGATATAGTGGCGGAGCAGAGCAGAGCTTGTTGTGGATAGGCTCCTTAAACTACAAATGACATAATTAACTAAAGTAAAGTTTATAAAATACAAATACACGCTAAAACAGGGAAAGGGAGATTACAGGCATACATGAACCGATACTCACGGTTAACTAAAAAAGACGAGGAAAAGGGAAGGGAATATATCTGCAGCTTATTGAAACAATATTACAATATAGTTTTACTACATTAGCTGATCTTCATGCCCAGTCATGCATAACAGAAGGTTTGAAAAATAAAATATGTTTTAAATACGTTATACAATTTTCTCTCTTTTTTATACATGAACATACAAGTACTGCAGACCAAACTTTTTTTGGTAAAAGGATTCTTCTAGTTTGCAGGAAAGCGCCCTTGTCAGTCGTTTTGTGTAGCAGTACCTGCACTGTGAGCCTATGCTAACGGCATACTACATAAACTCTGTACTTAATCATTTCTGGACACAACCAGAGACTTCAGAGCTACGCTCTGCTCAATTGTGGTAAAGTGTCTAATTAGAGTATGTTCCTGCACACTATGATTCTTCCCTCATAACGTAGTCCATGCAGTCTCTACTGATTTTTATTTATTTATTAAAGAGGGTGACTATCGATACAGACATTTTTCTAAAAGACAGAGAGGAGAAATGGAGGACCACAGAGAGAACTAGATCGTTGAGAGATATAGAGCATGAAAAAGAAAAAAATGTACAAGAATAAAATATGGTATGAAGGCAGTATTTAAAGGCACGGCAAATAAAGGAAAATAGAAAATATTAGATTTAAAAAAACAAGTCACATTAAATTGCTCAAAATCCATTGTTATTCCTACCTTACTGTAAACTACTTGTAGGCTGATATCAAAGAAGGAAGATCAGTGTGCATTATCCGCAGACTCGTTTGGTGATCACTGATCGATCTGTTGTTCTGTAATGTTGATTTGGAAACATTAACATCTGGTAGCATATCGTCGAACGATGTTTGTATACGGCAATCGGTACGTATGATATAGCTTTTACATATACAAAGGTATGATTCGTCCGCAGTTAGTCACGTGATATCTACTGTCAGGATCGTAATTAGCATAATTCGGAAACATTAACATATACAAGTACGTCATCGGCCAATATATACGGCATTCGGTATTTATGAGATAGCTTTTACAGATACAAAGGTATGATTGGTCCACAGCTTGTCACGTGATATATACTGTGTGGATCGTAATTAGCATAATGGAATACCGGTCATTTATCAATGGTTTAATTGAATACATGTTAAAATGAGTATTCGCTTTGCTGCGAAGTTCTCCGATAATTCGAATTATATTTTATGCCTTTCGAGGCATTATCGTGTTGTTCCTTTGTGTGAAGATTCTTAAATGTCGTCAATATGTACACTGTTGGTCATAAAGGTGTAATACGTATCAAGAATCAAGTATCAAGTATATTTGTCTTCCACAAATTACATGTCACAAAATTTAATGGAGTATAATCATAACAGTACAATGTAGAATAATATTAGACGAGGATACCTTGGTTGAAGCACAGCTCGTTAAATTAAGGGCCCCTCATATGATGTGACAACGATTACTGCTTCCTGAATACAACATCAAATAATATATTTCATTTCATTTATTTTCCACATTAAAAACCAGAAAAATATACAAAAATAATACATTGTACACATTTGACACATAGAGCAAATGAAAAACAGATACATTAGCATATAAGAACAATGAAAATCTACATCAGTTAACAAACATCAACATTAAAACATAAAAAGGTAAGTAATGTAGATGGGGCTAGAAAAAGCGAAGCTTATCGAGTCTAGCCCCGGTAGCAATGAAGGGGAAGTCTACCCTGAGAATGTGTGTGGCCAAGTAAAGGTGGAGTAAACCCATCCTCAGGGTGGACCCTCCCTTCAAATGTCTGGTTTTATAATTAGATTAAATTGACCCGATGAAAACATAATTGTGATTTGAAACATAATAATATGGAATATATAAAGCTAATTACAAAATACACTCAGAAAACAACTACGAAATTTTTTAAAAGTTATGGAATGATTTTGACAATGATTTATTCCTAATAGATCTAGATAATAGTATACATTTTAAGATTTCCTTGAATGATAATTTGTGAGTGTTTGTTTGGCGTGACTGCTAAAGCATGTGTGTGCTACTATGTTTATAAACTAGGGGACCTACATCCTAAAGTCATAACTGACATTGAAGGGATCCAGTAACTTTGTTTCAGATTCTGAAACAAAATTCTGGATTTAGCTCATGCTGCAATGATAATTATAAACCTTTAGGTCAGTCAGGAAGCCCATGGCTTTTACAAACCCATCGCCTGTCCGATTATCAAGATATTTATGATTGAAATTACAAATTTTGAAAACCATTTGCCAAACGGCAAATTATTGTACAATTAGGAAAATGTCACGTTTCGTCAGATACAAACAATGTACTTAGACGTAAAATTTCCCCGTCAAATGATTGTGAACTTCAATCCCTGTTATTCATGGAAATTATCCAAAAAGAGACACCCAGTAAGTAAACAAATTAATTTTGTCTGAATTATTTGCTTAAGGAATACATTTATATTCACATTCTCTGTTATGTATTATATCTTCCCACAGATTTTTACAGTTAAAAGGAAGCTATGTATGAATCGTCTCAAAATTCAAAAACTCACAACTACATCTCAATCGACCTATCCCAGAGGGTTCTAGGACACCTACCCCCTAGACATCCACCCCCGGATAACCACCCACAGGACAGTACCCCTAGGACAACCACCCTCTAGGACGACTAACCCCCCCCCCCCCCGGGACAACTAGCCCGGGAAACAACCCTCCAGACAACTACCCCCTACCATCCACAGGACAAGTACCCCTAGGACAACCACCCTCTAGGACGACTACCCCCCCCCCCCCCCCCCGGGACAACTAACCCGGGCAACAACCCTCCAGACAACTACCCCCTACGACAACGATCCTCT
This sequence comes from Strongylocentrotus droebachiensis, assembly GCA_035222895.1. NCBI lineage: Eukaryota > Metazoa > Echinodermata > Echinoidea > Camarodonta > Strongylocentrotidae > Strongylocentrotus > Strongylocentrotus droebachiensis. Next base: position 39,763 of record JAVYIG010007366.1, read on the forward strand.
AGGACAACCATCCCCGGATAACTATCCGACGGGGTAATTGTCTGGGGGTAGATTTCCGGGGGGTAGATGTCCGGGGTAGTTGTTCTAGGGGTAGTTGTCCTAGGGGGTATGTCCTGTGTGGCCATGCCTTGAACCATACTGCATGGCCGTACAGAGAAACTTTTCCTTTTTGGGACCGGGGGGGGGGATGCAATGAAGTATTGATAATTTATTGCATTTTGGGGGGTATTTTTATTTTATTTCAAAGGGAGACATTTATATTTTACCCCTTGGTACTTTACCAAAACAGTGGAATGCAATTAATTACGTAATCAGATTCCACGAGGTTTGTTATATTCAATGCTGGACCTCTCGGAAGAACAGAGCCCTCAAAATGGATCTGAATAGAGCAATCCATTCGTATTCTTTTAAGTTATTATCATAAATTTTGTGTTCATATGTACGAATACATGTATTTTTCATAGGTAAAATAAAACCAAACCAAACCAAACCAATGCTATCTTCCTTTTTTCTTCTATATGTATCAATAATGCTAGATGACTAAACTGAAACCAGATTAGAGTTTGCTGAATTGAATTCGATTTATTTGAAATTCTGAGTAAAAACATGAAAAAATTCTGAACAAACAATTGTAAAACGGAAAGGATATTATGGTACAAAGAAGTGTACAAATAAAAATGTAAATGTAAATGGGGTGAGATCATGAAGAGGTCCTAATTTGTATTTAAACAACATAATGACTTCTTTACAAGCATTGGTCCATCTTTAGCAAATAAAATCCCAGGTACCCAAACGAATTATTTACAGTATATGAATGATCCACCTGTTGACTCTTTGTATTTATATCCTGCTAGGGAAAACGAAATTTGTAACATTGTTAGTACTTTTGGAAACAATAAAGCTGCAGGTTTGGACGAATACAGTCCAAGAGTTATTAAACAGGTCACTATGTACATTTGTAGACCCTTATGCCATATATTCAACCTTTCATTATTAAACTGAATTTTTCCAGATGAGCTAAAGAAAGCTAAAGTAACACCAGTGTTTAAATCTGGTGACAAGAGTGAATTTACAAACTATAGGCCCGTTTCTGTACTGTCAGTCTTCTCTAAATTATTCGAGCGCATTGTTTATAAAAGAACTATTGAATTTCTTGACAAACATTCTATTCTCAATAAACATCAATATGGTTTCCGTAGGGATTATTCAACATGTATGGCTCTTACCAGTCTTTCTAGTAAAGTCATAGACGCCTTTGAGGCAAATGAATTTGCAATTGGAGTTTTTATAGATCTGTCTAAGGCATTCGACACAATTAATCACAATATTTTACTATCTAAACTATATCGTTATGGAATACGTGGTGTAGCTCTTAAATGGTTCACCAGCTATCTTAACAATCGATTACAATGTACCAAATATCAATCTTCTATTTCGGAGTTTAGGACAATAACATGCGGAATTCCACAGGGTAGCCTGCTTGGGCCATTGTTATTTATATTATATGTGAATGATATTTATAAATCTGCTAATGAATTGTCTTTTATACTATATGCAGACGACACAAACATATTTCACAGAGATTCAAACTTGAAGTCTCTTATGGATACAGTAAATGCAGGTCTTGCATATATATGTGAATGGTTCAAATCTAATAAATTATCTGTAAATGTAAAAAAATGTAATTATATGATTTTTCACAATGGAAAGAATGCAGATTTAAATGATTTCAATATTGTTCTTGATAATGTCATATTGCCAAGGGTAGATAAAGTCAAATTTCTTGGTGTTTATTTAGGGCGCGTTCATGCTTGATTTTGAAGGTAGAATGAGCGATCTGAAACGCTCATCGTAAACGCTCATCGTGATCGCAGTTCCACGGTGTACTGTTCATGCTTACTTCTCTGGCTCATCCAGGCAATTCTCCTTGTGTGGCCTAATTGGTCTTCCAGCTGGATTCGCAAACCTTCACTGTGCATGGTACGTAGACCCACTAGAGGTCAGTGCGTTGACCCCATTTAAACGCGTTTACAAATTGTAAACGCATCTTTTTGTGAGTTTACGATCGGCGATCGTGATCGCCGTTTTTCGGTGATTCTACAAAAGTAAGCTAAGACGCAACCGTGTTTTAAACTAAACGCGTAACAGATGCCTGATTCTGGCCAGAAAAAGTGAAGCATGAACACGCCCTTAGATAGTTCCTTGTCTTGGAAATACCATATTCACGAATTTGAAAGTAAGGTGTCCAAAAACATTGGCATTATATCCAGACTCAAACATCTCTTGCCCAATCACATTCTACGTATGTTATATTGTGCTCTGAAACTTCCATATTTTTCTTACTGTAATCTTGTTTGGGCGAATTCCTGCAAGTACAAAATACAAAAGCTTACACTATTGCAGAAGAAGATTATTCGTATAATATCCGGAATGCACTATCGTTCCCAAACTGGTCCCATCTTTAAACAAATTATTTTCTTGAGATTCAGTGATATCAACTTGCACCAACAGGGTATTTTCATGTATAAAAGCATGAATAACATCTTCCCATCACAATTAAGTGATTTTATCAATTTTCAATGCAACTCGGAAACCCATCCGTATAATACGAGAAGCGCAGCCAACATTCATCTCCCTAAACATAGAACCCGAAGATTTCAATTTGACATTCGATACTCTGGGCCAAAATTTTTGGAACACCTTACCATCTATTCTACAAAAATCGCTCTCCTTGCAGACTTGCAGACTTTTTCCCGTAAAAAAAAATGTATTTAATTGCTCGATATTGATACCCTCTCTTGTATTTATGTGTGAAATGACCTCTTGTGGAATTCAATGACATGTTTGTATTTTGATCACTTACGTACATGCCTCAGCTGTTGCTAGTACCATATGTATATTCCCAGGACAATGCTGTCGGATAAAGATGTTGTTTGTTTGATGATTTTGCTTGTTTGTAATGATATGTACCCGCTGTCTATTTTAAAATTGTAGTACTTCGTTATTTTTATTATGTAATCACAGACACATGCACAGCCCAATTGAGGTAACTTCTCTTTATAAGTGAACATGCCTTCCTCAATTTAATTCTCTCCTCGTTTGTTTGTTTTTTGTTTTTTGTTCTCTCTGTTCCATTTACTATTTTTGTTCTTTCCTATCAACTTTCTGTTATATAAAATGTAATTTTCATAATAATATCTATAATGTTCTTTCGGTAACTGTGTTAATTTATTATGGGCGTTCCCAACTCAAGCTACACCCACAACAAAAAGTGAGTCACCCTTACTCAAATTGATGAGTCACTGGTTTGTCCGTACAGTGAAACACTTGAAGGATCATGTGAGTCACTATGACTCGATACAAATGAGTCTTATTTATCTAAGACTCACTTCAAGTGAGTCTTAGATAAATACTCTAAGACTCACTTCAAGTGAGTCTTAGATAAATAAGACTCATTTGTATCGAGTCATAGTGACTCACATGATCCTTCAAGTGTTTCGCTGTACGGACAAACCAGTGACTCATCAATTTGAGTAAGGGTGACTCACTTTTTGTTGTGGGTGCATCATGACATAGACCCCCCTACTCCCTAGGCCTATCACACACATACCATACCATGCCAGAGTCACTGTCCACATTTGCAATGGAAAATATATCCTAAAATATCACATTTTAACGATGTAATCGGTGGTCCCGCTACCCGAATCTGAAAAATCTACTTTGTACGCACTAAATTAAGCCTTAACTTGAGATTTATTTGTCACCCATACTGTCACGAAACAATCTTGAATTAATTCGTTTTACATCAAATAACAAGGATCTAGGAGTTTCGTTGTATAAAACAATGATGCAAAATCATGCATGTTTTCATTCGACACGGCTTCGTGCGATACAGTAGACACTATGAACATGACAGACAATGAAAGCGGACAAAATATACAGTTCCTCAGGTAGACAAAGGGACATCCCTTCACTGCTATTATGTAAAAATGTGTAGAACAGGTGTCACATGCATATTCACCTGTTCTACACATTTTTACATAATAGCAGTGAAGAGATGTTCCTTTGTTTTCCTGAGGAACTGTTTATTTTGTCCGCTTTCATTGTCTGTCATGTTCATAGTGAGAATCTATACCGTAGTTAAGTTACACACAGCCTCATCAACTCGAGTGCGGATATCGTAAAATGAACGCATGCATCATTTGTATAATAATCAGAAGATTCAGCCCACGAATCCAGTCATAAAAATCATCGTTTAAAACCATATGAATAATTATGCGTACCAATTTTTCACTAGCTGCAGTCAAAACTCTTCTGAATCCAAGATATAAGATGGCGACGTCGCGTCGTCGATCGGGAATTCAAATATGGCTCGAGAATGCGCATTTTGGATGACGTCACGAAAGTATGCGCGCGCATGCATACAGCCTCACTTTCAAGTTGACTCACTTTTTTCTTCTAAAATGCTCTTATGTCGATCTTGACTCATTTTTTACGACCATGTGAGTCAGTCGAAGCATTTTGCAAATGCGTCAGCTCATGATTGACACACTGGTGAAATATAAATGAGTCAATAGAGACTCATTGGTTGTTACTAATGAGTCAATTTACACCTGACTCACGAAAATTATGCTTAAACGTGTCAAATGACTCACTTTTTGTTGTGGGTGTATGCTTTCCGGGTTTTCGCCTCCTTCCGTATCTGAATTATTTACTGTATACTCTATGTTGAAATAATTGTTACATATATCATGTATATATACATTGTGTTTCATATTGTACTGTTGAGAAGGAAATAAATATTAATAAATACAAAATAAATAAAAGTACAACAATAATATTACAAAAAAAGGATTACTGTAAATAATATCGACCACATTCAACAAATTGACAAAATTAATGTAGTGGAATGCGTTTTTTTAAAAATCCTTTAACTCGATAAAATCTTTGTGAAATCAAACCAAATCTATTCATCCGAATTATGTAACTTTCTTTTCTTAAACTTTCTTCTTCTGCCATTTCTGAAATGGAATTGGTGCATGTAATTGTTGTAAGACAATCAGTAATACTAGGTATAGCACACCAAAAATAAGTACAACAAACACATGTTATTTGATGATTGCAAATGATCAAGCTTTGTGAAAGCTTCAAAAAACAAAAAACTGAATTGAAATCGGTCAATGCGTTGTGATTTTATACCATTTTTTTGATATCGTAAAATTACCGAAAAACCTGCCAGAAATGGTCAAATTGGCAAAAATGGCAAAATTCGACAAAGTTAACAACTTAATTCATCACTTTTTTGGACACAAATAATAAATTAAATTATCAGACACTAAAATATCATCTTTGTGGTAAAAAATACAAAAAAGAAAATTCATATATCTATTACTGTTTTGAAAACAGAAGCAAACAAAATAAGTAATTTTTGCCATTTTTGCGAATCTGCCTAATTAATATGCGCATATGAAATCAAATCAAAACCGAACATGATACATCAGTGAAACCTATGTATATCAGACAGGTATGGAAATATTTTTTTTTTGAAGAAAAAAAAAAATTAATATTCATCAAATATGCAAATTAGGTAATTTCAGCTAATTATATATATAGGAAAGTCAAACGGTTCATTTTGTTGGCATTTTTTAAATCATATATTTATAGATTATATTTACACCAAATATTAACATTAAATTCCAAATATTTTTGCAATGCTAATAAAATATGGCGATGGAAATTACTTGGAACACCGTTACAGCTATTTCCTCATATGTTTGACAAATTATTCAGAAAAACCGATCAAATGATAAGAATTTGCAGACTTTCAGCTACATCACAGTATATTTTTCTTTTGAAAAAATGTCAGATTTGAGGATTTATGACGATTTTCCGAGAAACCATTCAACATGCCATAACATTCCACAGGGACTGAATTTTAGAGAAAATCAACATTTGGTTAATACCCCAGTACAGTTGTGGCTACCTTGAGCGTAAACAACAAATTGATTCAATGAGTGAAACATATGAGGATATTGCATTTGTAGGGGAGTTTTATACATTGAGGTGCATTTTCACCACGCAGAATAACAGTCAATGGGCGATCAGCGGGCCATGTCACCCATGGCTGAAAAGACAATATTCTAATTAAATAATTTAACATATTTTCCACATGCCTATAACAATGAAACTACACAGAATTGTAGTTAAAGGTATGCTTGAAAGATATGTGAAATAAAATTTTTAAAATATTGTTCAGTTTTTTAAAAATAAATTTACGAAAATTGCTATTTCTACCAACTGACTGCTGTTGTGTGTGTGTGTGTGTGTGTGTGTGTGTGTGTGCATGGGGCAGACTGTGTGCAAAGGCAGTGTGATCACCCTAGTAATACACGAATTCATTCTCTACAAATTACAAAGATAACAGTCGAAATCAAACATCCAAATGCTGATTTAAAAAAAAAAGATTTCCTGTAAAGTGAACTTTGTATTTTTTTTTTAGAGGGGGGTTTATATTGTGCAATTACGAACGCGTCATTCATCGACAGATACAAACACTGTACTACGACGTGAAATGATAATATATAACCCTGTTAAAAGATTTGAGAACTGTAATGCCTTTAATTCATGGAATTTGAGGGGGTATAAATTGTGCAATTAAGAAAATGTCACGTTTCGTCAGATACAAACAATGTACTTAGACGTGAGATAATAACATCGATATTTCCCCGTCAAATGATTGTGAACTTCAATCCCTGTTATTCATGGAACTTACTGCGATCGCCTAACAGGCAGACCACCTTGATTTGAGCTCTGATGAATGTTTGCTTTGACTTGATTTTTGTGGTGTAGTCTCTTCATAGTGATAACTGTTTTCTTTTTTTGACATAATGACTTTAAAAAAAGGTTTGCTTGTAAGTATATTGCGTATTACTTTAAGGGGACAGAAAATATGCGGAGTGGGGCATCATTTAAACAACAGTAAATTACTAACTTGATATTTAGATTTTTACACAATAGCATCGTTTGCATTGTTAGTTTAATTAGAACATAATAAATCTATATAAGTGTGTACATTTATGTTAAACAGGTCATGTCTGAACATGTCAATTGAGTTTTTACATGACATTATATACATATATTTTGGGGGGATTTTTGTTGTTGTTCTTCTTCACATGCTCGAATGTATGGAGGAAAAAAAAGATGAAAAAATGGAGGATATCATATCTGGAAACAATATCATAAACATCGAAGTAGTCTTTATACATCACTGGCTTAGTTAACTTAGAAGATAATGAACCTATACAAGTGTGTACAATTATTTTGAACAGGTCATGTCTGTACATGTCAACTGAGTATATACATAAAAATATGTTTTATTCCTTTTTTTTTTCTTTCTTATGCTCAAATGTATGCAGAAAATGAACAATGTAACACAATGCAAGATATCATATCAGCAAACATTATTATAAATATTGCAGAAGTTTTGATACATTATTGACAATTAAACAAATCTTGACAGTTTGAATATTATTGAAGATAAGACTAAATCTATTTGTCATGTGAAAATGAGGGGCTTATTGAAAAACATTGCTTGTAATGGTAAGACTTCTTAAAACTTTAGTACGTGTGTTTTTGTTTTAAAGTGTTTAACGAGAGAAATGACTAGGACAAAGTACAAGGATAGACGACATATATATTTAAAAGATTGATGTGTCCCACAGTCAACATTGAATGTTTGTATTGTGAATAAAAAATATGCAATCGCTTTTTTTGTTCAAATATAAACAAACTTAGTTTCATGGATAAATATATAACCATGTTAGACTATATTTACACTTTTTAATCTTTTCCTATGAGAGCGAATTTAAGTCGATGAAAAACAATCGAGCATATTGATTTATATGTTCGCACTTGTTTTTATCTGACATTGATATAAACAAATATACCATATCTTCTGAAATGTCAGAGACGCTAATTATAGCCTGAGAGCCTGTTCGATATGCGTGTGGTCAGCCGATCAAGTCCATTAGATTTGACCCCTTCACATTATTTAAACCATCTAAGTCATTGACAAGAAGATTGTTAATGTAACTTGCACAGGGTCCCCTCGTGTCGATGCCATCCCATGCACCAAACTCTCTCAAAACCAGGGACTCTGACTGTACATTATAAACAGGAGAGACAAACTAGCTTGATGAAGATTTGTACCGAAGGAGGACGTCAGACGCCCTGCAATATTCGAATCCTTGTTTAAAAAGCCAATGGACCCACCTCCGCAAAAAATTGGATTGATAGGGTAAAGGTGATGAAACTTTTATCTTAGAGTGTCAAAACTGTGTATTCTAGAGCACGAGAAAGCAACATTGTGCATCATCTTAAAGCAACATTTTGGCATCAACTTACAGCAAAATTAAAATGACATTTAGGCTTCTTTTTTTTTTATAAGAGGGGCATCTATCCTCCGACAGTGCCTTGCAGTGAGTATCCTAGCGGCACTAGTAATCTGTTCGATTGTAGCCACATTACTCGAAAATCCAAGTTCATTGTGTATCAGTATTATTAAGAATAAGGGCTTCCTTTTTTGAAAGAAGAAAAGAAATGACTGGAAAAAAGAGAAAAGAAGAGTATTGAATGATTACGAAACCGATTCGATCCCTTTTTTTTCTAGTGTTGCCTTTCGTCATCCGCCGTTCTTTAGTGCTTCAAAGAAGAATCAGATATGAGTGGCGCTGAGGACCATCTTGTTGATGTATCAAATATTTACAGATGAGATGTCACCTTTGCATGTATTAGTCCACTTTGGAGCGACTTTTTCGCCCGGGATGCTGAGTTGATGGCTATCTTGCAATATTATATAACTCAAACATTACACCCATGTAGCACCCTCTTCAGCAGGGCGTTATATCAGACACTATATGCTGTGAGTGGGAGTCAGTAGATTCTAGTATCTCGAATTCCTGATCCCGATACCGTTTCGGAGCATATGAAAAGTGACTTGATACGCGTCTAAAGAAAGACCTCCAATGCGAAGCTTCTGGTTGAGGAAATTAACCTGTAAATATGAAATTTGATATATATTTAAGGAGCAGTTTTAATAAATTTGAATAAAAATGATAATGAAACGCACAAAGATACACACATACGCACACACACACACAAATACGCGCACACACACGCACACACACACACACACACACACACACGCAAACGCAAACGCACAAACACACGCACACACACAGGCACAAGCACACAAAATTAATGAGCGTTCCATTCCCGACAAGGCCCACCCAATCTGTTACTTTTTGTTGGGAATTCTTCTTCTCGTACGAAAAGTTGAGTGGCCGCTGTCCTCTTGACGCGTATTGGCGGATGTTGTGCTTCATGATGATGATGATGATAATGATAATGAAGATTAAGATGATGACAATGATGATGATGATGACATGATGGTGGTAGTGAATGTGTACTAAACGGAAAGATTATCAGGGTTATGCCACTTAAACATTCAGCGATCTTGATAAAAATCAATGCTTAATCAGAAAAGGGGATATTATGAAACATTATTGTCACCGTGTGTGTGTGTGTGTGTGTGTGTGTGTGCGTGTGTTCGTGCGTGTTTGTCTGTCTGACTGTCTTTGTTCAATGCACTGGTTTATTCCTCACCCAGTAACTTGGCGCAAGTGAGATCTGGCAGTCTTGTAAAGATTGTCTGATGTTCAGTTTAATGCATGCAGAGATTCAAATGACAATGGTACCTCAATGTACTGGGAGGATAACTCTATCAAGACATATCATGGAACCCATGATTAAATATTCATACTCCAAACAATACAACTTTTAACAAGTGGGACATATTTTCTGACTCACTCTGTATAGTACACTACTTGAATCAAGCATTCCTAATGAACGATAGGCTCATTTTCTACTCCATTGCCCCGGAGCCATCTATGCAGAAAGTTTGACCAACTTGAATCAGTTGGTCACAATCATGGTGTGTATTCTTTTGATTTGTGCTTGTAGAACAAAGCAGTATTCGCTATATTTTGCCCAACTCGAGATGGGTTTGCCAAAATCGGTATCTACATCAGTTTCTCTCTGCAATTTGTACCCTCCTTAAAGCATTTCATCTCATTCTTACTATTCTTTGGATCATGTTGTTGAATGCAGGTAGCAGCAGCTATCTTCGAGCACATGAAGAGGGGGATGCGTTCAGAATTGTGCAATGATAAAATCAAATCCGATCTTCTCCGAGTGGTCCCAATTCTATTCGAGTGTCCAGCCTTCGACAGACCGGATAAAGAGTGGGGTGATCGTATCATCAGAGAAATGGCATTTATATTGATCTGGATGCATCGAAATGCGAAGGGAAACTTCGACGTGCTTGGTAAAAACAAATCAAAAGTCGTTTGAAGCATAATGTTCCATGATAATTATCTTAGGCCAGGGTCCGGCCCGCCCCCCCCCCCCACCCAGTGCTATTTAGGGTACGCGTATGCATACTCCTCTTTAAAGCACGATCCCAATCTCCGGTGTGTAAAGTCGATATACGGGCCGGATTTTTATGTATTACGGGCCGTACTATGTTGTGTGAAATGTACCCCTTTACTGGAGATTTTGGGAACATGAATGTGGTCCCTCCGACCCCAGAGAATGTGTGTGTGTGGGGGGGGGGGGGGGGGCAGGGCATCGGATCCGCTGTCGTTCAAACATCTCGATGTTATAACACTTCATTATACGGTCAATTACACATATTAAGTTCGTAGGGGTCTACTATTTCCAATTATCCAATTAATTTAGGTTAAAATAAATTGACTACAATTTGCTTTTTTAAAGGCTGATTTGAAGCATAGAATGAGTCTTGATAACGTAGATTATATACCTCACTTAAGAAATCCAGCCATCTGATTGGTCGAAATTGCATTCATAAACTTTAACTATTCCTGTAAAATTCCCGGTAAAATTCCAAACCCATGTAATAGTTCTAAAAATAGTTCTAAAATCCCAGTAACCATGGTTACCGGGAAAATAGTTCAGTCTTGGTGAAATACCCATAGGTTTACATGTTAAAAAGTGGTTTGAGCGATTGCGGATACCGTACGTGTGCGATGAATTGGTCGGTAATTTCAATACAATTGAATCTCGATCGATCTTACCAACAATTTTATCTTGCATTGTTGACATGAAGACGAAAATAAACTTCCAAAAACAACATCTGCCGATAGATCTTGATCTAAGTTCGTGCCAATGCATTGCAAAAGTAAAAGAAGGGCCCGTTTAATGGAGCTGCCGCGAAGTATCCAGCACGCGAAGCCGTTTTCAATCCATTTTAATGTATAAATCAGAGAAAACTGCTATGTATGGTATGAGTGCGCGATGGCCGAGCGGTCTAAGGCGGTGATTTGAGTCACATCATCGTAGGTACGCAAGAGATCGAATCCCATCTTCATAAAAAACAACCGTGCAGATAAACTGGATAAAGGCCAAGGTGTTGTCATAAGTTGACTTTTTTTTTCCGGCATATAAAAGTATTAATGACTGCTTTAATACGCCTCGGGCAATAGCACAATTCTAACCTTCCCTTGAGCGTATAAAAACAACTATTTCTCTCAAAGCAGTCATTAAAGATGAAGTTGAGTTCTGGTCATGCGATTGCATTGTGAAAGAAAAGGAGTGGAACCGACCAGAAAAGGTTGATCATCTAGCATATAAGAATTTGTGTGTATTGCAAGGTTCTGGAATCATCAAAATGATAAGAAATTTGGCCAAGACTTGGTAAAGTTACAAACACTGTACACAGAAAGATGTATATGGGACTACACGAACACGTGGCGTAAAAAGCCGGCCCCCCGATTTTTACGATGTTACATGCATATTTAGAATATGAAGGCATTTGAACATGCTCTTCAGGGAACATGTCTTATCTGATGTTCTTCCACACTTGCATAATAAGAATGAGTAACGCTCACAAATTATTTTTCACCTCTTCCCAGAACTCAACCTTCTCTTTAATACTATACTATTGGACCACTAGACAAACTATTTTTAATTTACGAAAAAATGAATATCTCAGTCGTGAATTTAAAGAAAACTCATAATAAATTGACTACAACGGGTCGTTTTTAGACTGATACGAAGCACAGAATGAGTCTTGATAACGTAGACCATTGGACCATTAGAACTATTTTATTTTCCCTTGACAGAACGTTGGTGGGATAAGGATTCTGATCTTTTAGCCAGAGTGAGTAAGGTCTTCGTACAGGCATTCAGGAATGAACTGAAGTGTTATCTGGACAATGCTGCGCCGATACCACCTGGTAACCCATATTTTGATATATTGAGACTGGTTCGTATGTTTGGGAAACGGAAATGATTTAATTTTCAATTAACAACTGTTATTGGTCGTTCTGTCTGTCTGACTTCATGTTTGTTTTCATGTGACGTATTGTCGTAATTTTAATATTCATTGGTGTGAAAGGCATTGTCACTATGCAGATGACGGACAAAGAAAGAGGACAACATATACAGTTCCTCATTCTACCCTCAACAATTGCTGTGGTAGACAAAGGAACATCCCTTCACTGCTATTATGTAAAAATGTGTAGAACAGGTGTCACATGCATATTCACCTCTTCTACTTATTTTTTACATAATAGCAGTGAAGGGATGTTCCTTTGTCTATCACAGCAATTGTTGAGGGTAGAATGAGGAACTGTATATTTTGTCCTCTTTCTTTGTCCGTCATGTGCATAGTGTGTGATGTAGACCTATATCAACAGATCGTAACAAAGTAGCAAAGTGATAATCTGAGGCATACTGTTTGGAATAGGTTGAACATTTTACCTTTCAACTCTTCCGGTCAGCAACCTTCACTGTTACCCTCTTGAGGTTTATTGTTGCACAGTCAGTGCAAAATGTAGCATTCATTGATACGTGTAATCCTACCCTTGAAATAAGTTCATGTGTATATAAGAAAAATGATGAGGAAATAATGAATGTTTGAAATATGAGATCACTAAGTCTATGCGTATCTCCAATCGGCAGTTTAGTCAGTTGATTATGACGCTGTCACGGATAGCTCTTCCGTTTTTCGTGTACAAAAATTTCAATAATTTCTGTTTTTATCCTTGGTGCCTTCTTCCTTGGGACACTACTCAAAATATATTATGGATATCATATTATTATAAATCCTCTAATGAGGATAAACCCTCCCGAATCATACATTTTTGAAAACGTGAAATTTTAGTCATTTTGTGTGATTGAACAAAAGGGAAAGTTATCCGCCTCTACGTCCTCGAGACATTACCGATTTAGCCAATTTGAAGAGCGCATGTCTGTAGTGATTACAACTTTTAACAAAAAACTTTCTCATTTTGTGTCCGATTTCATTCAAACTTTTACCAGTCTATACTTCTCTGACTTGTCTACTTTCCTCGAGAGTAGTTTGATATGAAGGTAGGATTTCCCTTTAATTACGTGTCTGTGGAACTGCTCAATGCAAAATTGTCTCACTATAATGATGCAATGAGATTGAAAGAAGCTAATGGATTATTTCACTTACAGATCAAAGAATCGCCTGTGTGCAAGGTTCCAGTAAACCAGTTTTACATCCTCCAATCAGGAGATGATGAAACAAACACGAAGATCGAGAATCATCTTCTTGAGTATCATCAACAGCATTTTCCACCCCCTCTCCTGGTATTTATTTAGTCATCTCATGCTTCATAGTTTCTTGAGAACATTACACTACACTACAAATAACAATCATGAAATTATACAGTAGGCTTACGGTTGCACCATGTGAGAGGTGGGGGATTGGGGAGTCCTGAAACGGACTGTTGATAATCTTTCTGTGTCTATAGTCTTGTTCAGATGGAGGCAAGTGAAGAGCTAGTCGAAGTACATATGGTGAGGTAGGTGTAAAGGTCGGGGTAGTGACCGCCTGAACGATGGTCATGTTAGCTACGCCTACCTTTACCCCGAACTATTTAATCTTGGATTTTCCAGGAGTAACTCGCTAACACTACTAGAGGCAGTGGCGGAACCAGGGAGGAGGGGGGTGGGGTCCCCCCCCCCCTTGAGAAAAAAAATCATGTAAAAACACGTGATTTTTAACTTTTTGGGGGGTACAAATTTTTAAATTTTCGAGGACCAAAACAAAACAAAAAGTGCTCATTACACCCCCCCCCCCCCCCCCCCCCCCACTGAGCGACTTTTCGGCCGGCGCGATTTTCAAATTTTCGGGAGCAAAAAAAACTAAAAAGTTGGGCCCCCTCCCCTAAGAAATCCTGGATCCGCGGCTGACTAGAGGGTAGCGTAAGTTGACCGTGTGGATGCTCTCACTTATGCTACGTTTACACTATGTTCCCGGCGGCCACGGCAGCCCCGTTTGCCCGAAACTTAGTGCGCCGTGGGATTTAGACCAATTTTATCTCTGGATTCAAGTTTTGTTACGTCTTGCCAAGTTTTCTCACGGTCTACCACGGTATCCGTGACGGGCCGTGGGGGGAAGGGGATGCTGAGTCCCGGAGGCTCCAAGGCGCACTACGGTTCGGCCCGCGTTCTACCACGGATGCCAGAACGTTCCCTCCCGGCCCATCACGTTCTGATGGGGTCTCTCACGTTTCCCACGTTCTGATCAAGGTCTGACACGTTTATCACGTTCTGTCAAGGCTTTGTACGGATGAAACGTGGACGCAGGGCAGCTTTGGAGCACGTTTGTGCCGGCGGTATAAAAAGAAGGTCTCCCAAGCAATAGCAATCATGGTATCCTGAGACCTCGCGTTGTGTCAGACCGTAGTAGAACGCAACGCGCCGTAGCGTGCCGGGCGCTTAAACCGTCCCACTACGGACCACCCCCAAGTTTTGTTACGGCCTATTACGGACTGTCACGTGTTGTTACGTTCACCCCGGTTTATTACGGCCTACTAGGTTTCTCATCCGCTCCGTGACTGCCGTGGCAAATTTTTTGACAGTTTAAAAATCTGACACGGTATCCACGGCAATCACGGCCTGTCACGTTTGCCCATACGGTCCCCCGCGTTGTGTCACGTCAATCCCGTTTCGTCCACGGTGGCCTGAAACGTGGTTGCCGTGGCCGCCGGGAACATAGTGTAAACGTAGCATTACACCAGAGGGTATCTGTGACCTTTCACGAGCCATCTATACACAGAGATTGGCCAACTTGGTTTTACTGCAGGGTCACAACATAGAGTACATTCTTTTGTTTTGTGCGTGCTCAACAAAGCAGTAGTCGTCATATTGGCCCGAATTCACAAAGGAGGTTTGTAGAAAAAACTGCTTTGTGAATTCGGGCCATTGTGTCCAACTCGAACCTGGTTGGCCAAACTCTGTGTACAAATATGTATGGATGTCTCTGCGTAAGTTACGATGGTCGGCGGAAGGTCGTGTTAACTTAATCGTGGCCAGTTGGCCCGAGAAAGAGTGTGTGGACAACTATTGTTGTAAGTGAAATATACATGAGGTATTTACTGCTGCAGGGATAATAGCTGACGTCGACTAGCAAAACTCCGTCTGAACAAGAATTATGTAGTCCTGGAAGGACTGGTGTAATCTTTCTTGAGTTTATAGTTCTAAAGAGAACTATAGCGCCAGAAGTAGAGGATAGGTGATAGGAGAGGATCGACGTTTCAGATAGTCAACCTAGTTAAAACTGTTAAGACATACATTTTGATATCTGTCGGTTAATTTTAGTTGGATACCCCCTTCCCACCCCTCCTAAATAGGTACTGAATATGGGGCCTTGTGTACAGGATGAATGCACCTGAAGGCTAAAAGTAATCGAACTACTCGATATCTCTTAATAAACAAAAATCACTTTCAACTCTTTTATCTTGAACAAGAAGATAAACACATGTTTTAGCAAATTGTTACTACTTGATATAATTATATTATCGACAATGAATCAAATCTGTATCAAGATCTACGTCAACATTTATCATTTCATTCTAGATTATTCTAAAGAAACATAATAATGATAGGTTTATGTTGATTTTTAACCCCAAACAGGCAGGGTAATTTCGGTCACCTCATAGTCGGGGGGGGGGGGGAGGGGTAGGGGGTAGAATCCTCTGTTCACACCCGTGGAATTGAGATTATATTGACTCCCGTAATTGAGTTTTTCTCTAGTCGTCATATTGGCCCGAATTCACAAAGGAGGTTTGTAGAAAAAACTGCTTTGTGAATTCGGGCCATTGTGTCCAACTCGAACCTGGTTGGCCAAACTCTGTGTACAAATATGTATGGATGTCTCTGCGTAAGTTACGATGGTCGGCGGAAGGTCGTGTTAACTTAATCGTGGCCAGTTGGCCCGAGAAAGAGTGTGTGGACAACTATTGTTGTAAGTGAAATATACATGAGGTATTTACTGCTGCAGGGATAATAGCTGACGTCGACTAGCAAAACTCCGTCTGAACAAGAATTATGTAGTCCTGGAAGGACTGGTGTAATCTTTCTTGAGTTTATAGTTCTAAAGAGAACTATAGCGCCAGAAGTAGAGGATAGGTGATAGGAGAGGATCGACGTTTCAGATAGTCAACCTAGTTAAAACTGTTAAGACATACACTTTGATATCTGTCGGTTAATTTTAGTTGGATACCCCCTTCCCACCCCTCCTAAATAGGTACTGAATATGGGGCCTTGTGTACAGGATGAATGCACCTGAAGGCTAAAAGTAATCGAACTACTCGATATCTCTTAATAAACAAAAATCACTTTCAACTCTTTTATCTTGAACAAGAAGATAAACACATGTTTTAGCAAATTGTTACTACTTGATATAATTATATTATCGACAATGAATCAAATCTGTATCAAGATCTACGTCAACATTTATCATTTCATTCTAGATTATTCTAAAGAAACATAATAATGATAGGTTTATGTTGATTTTTAACCCCAAACAGGCAGGGTAATTTCGGTCACCTCATAGTCGGGGGGGGGGAGGGGTAGGGGGTAGAATCCTCTGTTCACACCCGTGGAATTGAGATTATATTGACTCCCGTAATTGAGTTTTTCTCTAGTCGTCATATTGGCCCGAATTCACAAAGGAGGTTTGTAGAAAAAACTGCTTTGTGAATTCGGGCCATTGTGTCCAACTCGAACCTGGTTGGCCAAACTCTGTGTACAAATATGTATGGATGTCTCTGCGTAAGTTACGATGGTCGGCGGAAGGTCGTGTTAACTTAATCGTGGCCAGTTGGCCCGAGAAAGAGTGTGTGGACAACTATTGTTGTAAGTGAAATATACATGAGGTATTTACTGCTGCAGGGATAATAGCTGACGTCGACTAGCAAAACTCCGTCTGAACAAGAATTATGTAGTCCTGGAAGGACTGGTGTAATCTTTCTTGAGTTTATAGTTCTAAAGAGAACTATAGCGCCAGAAGTAGAGGATAGGTGATAGGAGAGGATTGACGTTTCAGATAGTCAACCTAGTTAAAACTGTTAAGACATACATTTTGATATCTGTCGGTTAATTTTAGTTGGATACCCCCTTCCCACCCCTCCTAAATAGGTACTGAATATGGGGCCTTGTGTACAGGATGAATGCACCTGAAGGCTAAAAGTAATCGAACTACTCGATATCTCTTAATAAACAAAAATCACTTTCAACTCTTTTATCTTGAACAAGAAGATAAACACATGTTTTAGCAAATTGTTACTACTTGATATAATTATATTATCGACAATGAATCAAATCTGTATCAAGATCTACGTCAACATTTATCATTTCATTCTAGATTATTCTAAAGAAACATAATAATGATAGGTTTATGTTGATTTTTAACCCCAAACAGGCAGGGTAATTTCGGTCACCTCATAGTCGGGGGGGGGGGAGGGGTAGGGGGTAGAATCCTCTGTTCACACCCGTGGAATTGAGATTATATTGACTCCCGTAATTGAGTTTTTCTCTTCTTGTCCGCTGATATCATTGAAAATATTGTTTCTTTCTTTTTCTTTGTTCCCTACTTTTATTCAGGGTCCCCTTCCGTTAGATAACCTGCTTTTTCTACTGGACGTACCTCTGAAGTGGAAGATGCTGTGTATTGACTTTGAAGATGCATGTGAGGTATGTTTAAAGTTCAATTCATAGACATGGTCAGGTCGTGAAAGCAGTAAAAATTCTTCTTGATTTCTAGATAAATGAAAACTAGATTGAGTGAATTTAAAGAAATTTCATAATAATGAACACTATCCATATTATTCTACTTCTCATAACTATGAACTAATTTATTCAATATGTCTTTATTAAAAGGCGAATAAAAGATGAGTTGACAATTTCATTTTTCTTTTTTTTTCTTGATCTAAAGGAACAAAAATGAAACCTGTCGTGGTGAAGAAGTGAACTCTCAAGGATTTGTATTATTTTTACTATTAATATATGTATATATATATATATATATATATACATATATGAAGGCGTAGTAAACAATGTCACTATACATGTAGTAAGTAATAAATATTAGTTTCATCAAAACAAAACCAGAATGTAGCTAGAGCTTTATCTTTTTGAATAATTTCCGTTAATTCTTACTTTGTGGATAAATAACCCAAAATGAACTTACACCACTTAAACATGTCGTGTTAGTCCATCTGATATTCAGATAACCCAAATGATATTTTTTCTATCTCTTTCTGTGTATTTTCTATTATTTTCTCTCTTTTTGCGTGTAAGTTTTTAAACATTATTATAGTCTTACCAAATCGCTTATCTTTCGTACTTGAGTGATTAGACTAACTATTGCCAACATTATTTCAAATATTGTATTACCCATGATACCCTAAAGCGCCACTACCAGCAGCAGACACTTCAAGTTGAGGAGGTTTTTCAGAATTTGGCAATGAACCCAGTTGCATTAAACCTGATAGCAGGACAGCTTCAATTCGAAATTGACGACGACAAAGAGAAGGTTGTTGAATCGGCTATCTCGGAGGTTGAATATAAAGATGAAACTTCTCTCTTGCTCCCGTTCGCGGTCCATTTCAAGGATAACTAATCTTGGGGTGTACATGCTGGTGGCCCCATGAAGGTAAATCTGAACACCCTTTCACAAGATCGCAACTACTCTCGAAAAATCAACCAAAGACAATTTTATTCGCTTTGTGCGTCACCTATTAAATTATGTAAACAGGACACTGACGTATTACGTAATCTGAAAATTATTTATATCGGACATACAATAGGGTATTTAATTTGTCCTTGACTTGTTTTTCGAAAATAGTTGCGATCGTGTGAACATAACTTTATCTATAAAGAGAACATGCAGACATGTTTAATTTCAAACCTTTTTTCTTCGACGTCGTCTGAACAAAACAATATAATTCAGTTGCTGTGACTGTAGGCTTTGGAGAAGGAAACAACGCTGAAAATGCCTTAATTTATTGCTCATTAATCCAGTTAATATTTTTTTTTTTAAATGATGATCAAACAAATTACAGGCCGCTTTGTAACCGGTTTCCACAAATTTGAAAGACTAAACGACTCGGTAACATTGTTGAAGGTTGATAAAAAAATGCGTAATTTTTGGATGAAATGTTACTTATCATATTCATTTAACTGTACTAACCCTCTAGCATGCAAACAATCCTAAACAAAGATATTTATGATTTTGTTTGAAGGCGTCACTGGTCAATACCCTCTGACAGTAAATTCTCCCAACTATTCTTGAATTTTCCCAACAGTTTTTTTCCATGAAAATAAGACACAAGACAGGCTTTTAAAAATCTTCAATGCAGCTCTTAAATTTCTTGAATGGTAAATAGAGCCAATTCATGGTTTTGTGACGAATTACATTCACCTTAAATGTAATTAAATTGTAATAATATAGTTAGAATAATTAAGGAATCGATCAGATCAGTTTTTCTCAATTTTTATCATTAATAATGGTCTGCTTTCACTCAAACTTTTAGATTATCTCTAATTGTACATCTAGCATTGAAGTCATTACTCTCTCATCTGAACAACTGTTACCAAGTCCCTTCAATACAATTTCTGCCGAAACCCTCTTTGTACTTTCAAATTAGTTGTATGTGTGTTATTATATTGATTTTCTCTGTAAAATTCGACATGAAGAACCTAAATTAACTTTGATATATTTCAATTTCGATATTGCAATTTTTTAATGGACCTTAATTTTTAAAGTTAAGAAAACCCGTATTAATTAAAAGCTGTTTCCGATGTTGGATACTTTTTGTGAATTTGGGAGTATTAAGATATTTTAAAAAAAATTGTATTTTCCTTTTCATTTCTCGTAAAGGAATTCTTTTCCCGACTGTTCGGAGAGCTGTTCAATGTTGAGAAGCATTCCATCTTCAAGAAACTCAACGATTCTCCTTCGTGTACGACATTGTGGTTTAACAAGGTCATTATCGAAATCAAATTTCCATTTCGGAAGTTAGATTACCCATTATTAATAATCTCAATATATTGTGAATGCAAGTTGATTATATACAGAAGGCTTACGGTTGCATCATGTGAGAGAAAGGGGGAGGATTGGGGAGTCCTGAAAAAGACTGTGGGTAATCTTTCTTTCTTGAGTGTGTGTGTAGTCCAGAAAAGGACTGTGGTAGTCTTTAAAACGACTGTTGATAATCTTTTTTGAGGTTATAGTGCTAAGGAGAACTAAAGCGCCGGTATGAGAGGGTTGGTAGTAGGGGTGGCTAGACGTTTTGAACAGGTTGACTATCCGTCGTCAGTAACTATTACTAGCGTCACCATGCGGGTGGCAGGGAAACACGAAGTATTTACCCCCTCCCCTCCTTTCTCTCTTCAAAGTACTTTTTCTGTATATGAACCTGCATAATGTACCTTAAACGTTTCGCTTGATTTAATCTACAATGCCAACGCGCTAAAATTTCCTATTTTGAACGTTTTGCTTGATTTAATCTACAATGCCAACGCGCTAAAATTTCCTATTTTGAACGTTTTGCTTGATTTAATCTACAATGCCAACGCGCTAAAATTTCCTATTTTGAACGTTTTGCTTGATTTAATCTACAATGCCAACGCGCTAAAATTTCCTATTTTGAACGTTTTGAACAGCCCTTCTTGCTTACCCCCGCAGTTACTTCTGGGAACCTGTCGAAAACGTCGTCCGTTTATGAATAGGGACTTTTATATTTGCAAGACGAGAACGTTTATATTTGCAAGACGAGAACGTGGACCTCTATGTGTGACATCCTTTTAAGGCACTGCCGAGCACGGTCAGTGCTTTAGAAGGACGTCACATTGCCTTAAAAGGATATCACACGTAGAGGTCCACGTTCTCGTCGTGCAAATCTAAAAGTCCCTAATGTATTGGTTTTCTAATCTGATTACTTGACCATGAGTAATTATAACCTGTGGCCCAGTGTTCAGTGAGTGGGTTTGATACTCAAGCAGGCAAGCTAGTGTCCCAACGGGATCAATATTTTGACTAGAAATTTACAAACTATATATTACCATGGTAACAGACCTATATTCTGCACATCCCCAGATACATAATGTTTGTTGGCCTAGACAAAATATGCCTTGTCAACTTTTTTTCGTATTGTACTGATCATGGAAATAGTATGCACGTTCATTTTGATCAAAACACCTTGCAATTGACATTTTTTTTCTTCTGTATTTAAAAACTTATCATAGTACTCTAAGGACCTGGACAAATTGCGATCAGTCGGGAAGCTGTTTGCTCTGATGTTCTACAATAAGGTCATCGTCACGTTGCCGTTTCCATTCCTTTTCTACAAGAAACTGCTTGAAAATAGGTACACACCCAATTAACAATTGTTATTTTAATCGAAGGAAGGCAAGGAAGTTATGTGTGTCTAATATTCAGGGGCCATGTGTATAAAGTCCCTCATTCTTGTGCCAATGTTGTTGCCGATTTGTATCGTTTTCATTCTTATTCCTGAACTGGAGAGCTCATTGATAAATTTTCTGAAAAACTTTAACATTTCAAAGTGATTGTAAGTCTTTGCGAACTAACACGAGATCAAGCTTTCCCGACTCGTTTCCCGTACGAATTGTACCGAGTTTGTTTGAAAGATAACTCGTTGTCAAACTCCACAAACCCTTTGAAAGAATACACCGAAGAAGGACTCCATGCATGCCAATAAATGGATCTGGAATACAGTAAATGTAAGAGCTTTAGCTAATGCATAGAGAACGGGGGAGAGAGAGGTGGAAGAGAAAGAGAGAGAGAGGGGTGGGGGAGAGAAAGCGTAAGAAACATAAATTGGGACAAATCAAATTTGTACTTAAACAATTAAAAATCTTGGTGAGGGTATGAATGATTTAGTCATTAACTGTAGCTTTACAACAGGTGACTAGAGAAATAATACGACTCTATTTTAACAATATTCAGCCAATCCAGTTTTGAAGATCTGGAACTTCTAGATCCCGGGATGGCAAAGGGCATTGAAACATTGCGAGAGGCGAGTGACGATGACCTTTCATACTACAGCTTTACAATGGATGGACCGCTGAAAGAACCGGAGCTCGAACTCAAACCAGGAGGCAAAGACTTGGTCGTGACCACTGCTAATGTGTAAGTATATGATGACTCTGTCAGAAAGATTTCTACTGTTGTGTTTTTTAAAGCTTCTATATTGGACATTTTCATTAGGTCGTGGAAGTAATAACAATAATAATATTCCGCTTTTATATAACGCTTGATACATCGATGATGTCTCTAAGTGCTTTACAAAAAAAAATACATTATTTTCTCGGTCATCAATTTCACGCATATTATTTTCTCCACTCCCTGGGGAGCATTCCAGCCAGGCGTAATTTTAAGCGCACACTTCATGCTCATCTAATCTAACCACATTAACTTTTGCATCCTACCGGGTCTAATACCTTGGTGTAGAGTGCGGATGTAGACATTAGTGCCGCGGCAGAACTCGAACCCCGTTCGTTGTGATCTGTAGTCGGGTGACTTATCCACTAGACCACAGTACCTCTACCGTAGTTGATTGTGGATCAATTTGTATCAAAATGTTATTTAATAAAACATCTCTTAATTGTTTATGAAATTATCTACATTAAGTAAGGAACTTTAATGTTGATTTAAATTAAGAACTCCTTTCTGGATACTAGCTCTATAATTATTAGAATATAGATTTTATACTAACGCAAAATATCATTTCAAAACAAACATCACATAGCATTTAGAGTTTTAATAGCTTTAATTTTAAGTTAAAAGGTCTATTTCTTGTGTTAAAGCACTAATTACAAGATTTCTATACCCTCCTGAGAAGTAATTTTGAACAATAAAAGAGATGTTTAATAAAGGACGCGTTATCTTTACTCTCGTTTCCAACTGAACCCTGAAAATGACGAGAAACCTGTCTTTCAATGAAAACCTTTCTTTTGTTTTTTAATTCCCAGTCGAGAGTACATTGAGCTTTACGCCAGGCACTACACTGTTAGAACAAGTATTACAATTTTTAATCAAGTTGGTTAAAATTTTAATCAACCACGGATTACCAGGTGAATCACACAATCGTTGGTTAAACTTTAACCAACAGCCTGTTGATTAAAATTTAACCTGTGGTTGATTACAAATTTTAATCAATTATTGGTTAAAAAAATTTGCTCAATGTTGGTTAAAATGGTGTTGATTAAACTTTAACCATTTGTTGATTAAAATTTTAATCTTTTGTTGGTTATTTATGCTTTGTTCGGGGCTGATTCACATGTTGTTGGTTAAACTTACATGGGCCGTTGGTTAAAATTGTAACCATTGTAGGTTAATTATTTTTTGATTCACACGATGTTGGTTAAACTTTAGTGGGTTGTTGGTTACAGTTATAACCACTGTTGGTTAAACTTACGGGGGTTTGGAGGTCTTATCCTCGCGATTGCAGGTAAGAAATGGTTTAATATGATTATCATCAATGCTAAGATTGGAAGGAAGAAGTGAAATAAGGTTCTTGCTCAAATTAAAAACGCTTTGTGTCCCGGCCCGTAGGTTGTAGCTCAGCCAGTAAGTGTAACGGATGACCTACCCAAATTGCATGCATGAAGACGTTTCACTTTATGATGACATCTTATTTTATATTTAATTGTTTTAAACAATTAGATACAATTAGATTTAAAAAATAAGATTATTATTCATGCATGCAATTTGGGTAGGTGATCCGTAATAGGCCTACACTTCTCCTTCTTTAATTAGGTCTGCCTCCTTCACGGTTGAAGATTCTTGCAGACTGATGAGTGTGTGTGTGCGCTTACGTTAGCCAGGTGCACGGTGCAATCAAAATGTTACTTATTGGCCCGGCTTATTGGTTGAGCTACGTACAGCCTAGGGGACACAAATCGTTTTTGATTTGAGCAAGAACCTTATTTCACTTCTTCCTTACAATCTTAGAATTGATGATGATAATATTAAAATAATTTCTTACCTGAAAACACGGAGATAAGACCGTCCAACCCCCCATTTCTCAGGTCCTCGCGACAACCTCCATTGTTAATTTTGTCGCACGCGTAAACTGCATGTACTTTGCATGTACTTAATTTATTTGTATGTCGAGCGATCGCTAGCTACGCGCTTCGATATCGTTCCGTTGGGTCACGTGACCAGTACTTTAATCAACATTGATTAAACTTTAACCGGAAGGGGGCTTTCATTGCTGTCGGAATATTGTTTTTAATCCATGCTGGGTTACAATTTTTGCCAACGACTTAGACTTAACCAACATAGGTTAAAAGGAATAATTTTGATCAACACTGTTTTTAACCAACGCAAGATTAAAAGTAAATCTTAATCAACACTACATTTTTAACCAACGTTGAGCGTTTTTTAATCAACAATTTTTTAACCCGCAGTTTTTTAATACTTGTTTTAACAGTGTACACAGCATCCTCCCAGTTCGATGTATTCAGTGAGAGTTTTCGTAGCATGTTCTGTCGTTTCCGTCTGCACCAACGTTTCGAACCACAAGAGCTGATGTCATTATTCCAAGGAAGGGAATATGATTGGCAGGCCTTTCAAAAAGTGAGCTCCTCTTCTTCAACATTCCTTTTTCCTTATATCTTCTCTCATCAACGCACCAAAAATGAAAAATCACATTTGTACAAAATTAATCTATTTCGGAGAACATAGTGGCAGAAAAAAAACAAAATATAATGATTTTTTGTTGTTGTTGGAATAATGCAAAGTTTGTAGGTGCTTTTAGATTTAATAGAAGATAAAACAAAGATAATACACATTGTATTCTTGAAATTTGTTTCTTGAGAACTAAATTTGAAATTGAGTTTTATTTTTAGTAGCACAGATCAATTATCCTTTCTTTGTTGTTGTTGGTGCTGCTGTATGTTGTTATTTTTTTTTAAATTTGCCCTTCTCTACACAGAGCTTTGGTTATGAGAAAGGCTACACAGCAAACGATCGTGTGGTCAAGATGTTTTGGTCAGTGTTCCATAATGATCTCACTGAGGATGATAAAAGAGACTTTCTAAGTAAGTCAAATCTTCACTGTTGATCGTTGACCAACAAATGCCTAAATGTAGACGTGCCTATAGCACAGTGCTATATGAAAAATTGATAATATCAAGAAGATCAGTTATTTCATCCTTTTTGATAATCCTTTTTAAAACATATTTTGACAAGCATTTTTTCTTATATAAATTGAGAGCTGAGATAGCCACATGTTAGTGACCACTCTGGGTGTTCTAATCCCTCCTGGTCAAACTAGTACAGACGGGCTTTAAAACATACTGTGATAAGCTTTGTGCTGATTTGGCATCTTTTTGTCATTTTGACAAAACAATCCTGTTTTGACAGGTGTTTCTTTCAAGACAACGAAAGTGTCATTGTAACAAGTTGATAGTAATCCAGTCATTTCTCTCGGGTCGTTTTCAGGGCACAATGCTTTCAAAATCCACCCACTGCCTTAATTTGATTATGTCGGTTGGGACTCGTTTTTCCGAAAGTCATGATTCCGAAGGTTTGAAATTCAGAAAAACAGTTTTCCTATACCAGGTGGGGTCATAATTTTGAAAAATTCATAATTCTGAACGAATTATACAGTGTTCTAACTGTCATTTTCGGAATTAGAAACATTCAGAATCGTGGAAATTATGAGCCCTATTTCACTGTCCAAAATACGAACCTTCAAATTCTGAACCAAATTCCAAAGTAATAGACTTTCTGATTATGAACCTTAAAGATAAAGTTGAGTTCTGGTCATGCGATTGCATTGTGAAAGAAAAGGTTTGGAGAGGATCAGAAAAAGTTGATCATGTAGCATGTAAGTATATTGGTATGTACTGCAAGGTTCTGGAGTCATCAAAATCATAATAGATTTGGCCCAGTCTTGGTAAAGTAACAAGCACTGTACACAGAAAGATGTAAAGTTTATCTTTAATAAGAAAAATGGACAGGAGTCTTGACGGGTGCTGACCATGTACCCATTTGTGGTTTCCGGGAGATTAGTCCTAGGATGTGGCCCATGGGAGGAGACCAAGATTGTAAGGGGAACCCCCCGAAGGACATGTTCCATGAGGTGAATACCTGTCACGGTTTCATCGTGCTTCATCTCCCGACGTACTGGAAAAGAGAGCATCTCAAAGAACGACTCAGGAAGCTAATAGAGATGAAAGGGCATGGATTTCATAAACAACGTGATCCTCAACTTCGATAAATGTCATTTTTTCTACAAAATTAGGCTTTCTACTATTTAGTACATTCAGTCGATTTTTGTTTTCAAAATACATTCTAATAACTATTCATTCAAGTGATCTGAGGTTTAGGAAATAGTAGTTATAAATAAGGTTAAAGGGGTTGTAGCATTACGAGACTATGCGTCTTACCGACGCCCACTCGGGGAAATCGGGTATAACGACTACAGACGACGCGACCGCAGTAGGCCTACGTATTCACGTGCGTGCAACATACTATTACGCGAAACCGAAGCGTGAGAAGAACTTCGGTCTGTTTCGCGAGCGCTGGCGCGCTGAGTTAATCAAGTCCATTCGTTTACGTTGTCCAAAAGAAGACGTATATGGAGTCAACCAGTATTTCCCATGCTACAGCCAAGGAAAAGTCCACTCCAAAAATAACATACTTCAATAAAAGCAGAAATATCAGACCAACCAATCAAAAAAAGTCTGAGCAAAATCGGATAACTAATAAGAAAGTTATGATTGTTTAATGACATGAACAACTTTCAAAATCACAAGACAAATTGGCAACTCACTCGTGAGTCTGTGACGTCATTGCTTCGTTATCCACTAATTGTTTTCTTTATATTGATAATATAAATTTCCCATTCCCCCCCCCCCCTCCAAGAATCTTTTTTCCTCACACCAGCATCCAAGTATAATGATAGTAATATGTTTTTGTGTTGTGCACTCATATGGAGTAATTTTTTCAGTTAAATCATGAAAAATGTGAAGTTTGATAAACTATCTATATAAAAATCAATGATTATGAATATACAATTTTAAAAAGTATCAATTCTTCAAGTTCATAAAAGATTTTGTGAAATGTCATGCACGCAATATAATACAAATTATATAGGCCTAAACTGGGCCAAAGTATTGTATTTGTATTTGTATTTATTAACATTTATTTCCTTCTCAACAGTACAATATGAAACACAATTTTTATAAAAATGATATATTTAACAATGAAATGACGTCACAAACTGATAACCAAACTGGCAATTTGGGTAATGATTCTATTGTTCCATAGTTTACATACTATTCTAAAATGCATAACTTCCTTATATTCCGTGTTTGGACTGTTTTGAAGGTACTGAGTGGGGGTAATATTTACTAATGCCCGAACAAAATGATGTGTATTATTTGTTTTATAACATTATTTTTTATTTGTTTTATAACATTATGTTGTATTTGTTTTATAACATTATGTTTTATTTGTGTTATAACCTTATGTTTTATTTGGTTTATAACATGATTTGGATAATGACCGGTAATTATCCAAATTACGCATTAGGCAAAATAAATGTCTGGTCACGTGGACACTCTCAACCAATCATTTGATCGGAATCCACGTCGTTATGTTATTATTAGGCAGTAAAAAGGGATGCGATTTGATAAGATGTGATTAGAATTTGCTCAGACTGTGTCAAACACGTGTTCTCTTGGGAAAAAAGGTGATAAACACAGGTTTATACAATATGTAAAATATAACTAATATTGATGATTCGGAATACAAAATGGTATATAAGACAAATTGTATTCCAGCAATACGCCGATTTGCACATTTATATACGAGAACAAATATCAGATGTGCACCGAGAGCTTTAATAATCCTCTTCATCGTACATAGTACTATACACTAATCAATTTTAAACCAATGGCGTACTGTAAGTGTTGTATTCTCTTGCATTTATGCATTATATACATCGTTAAACTGATAATCAATATGAAAATATCTTGTGTTCTGTCAGACATAGGCGGTATTTCTCCACTATGATTATTATAATTTAGATACGAATATAATTATGATTGAATGTAAATATCATTTTGCCTTTGTCGTGTCTCCGCTATTATTTGTTACGAGGCCTTTTACGCTCAAGTCTCAACCCCCCCCCCCCCCATTTTTTTAATACAAGTACAATTTAAAAAAAAACAGAACGAGAAAGAAAGAGAGAAAACAAGGCCATCGATGCAAGGCCGTTATTCTATAATGTTTGTTCTACCTAACAACAAAATGTATGCGATCCGCATTTTGAATATTGGAATATAATTATTTGTAAAAAGGTAACTTGTAACGAGGCAGTTAATAATAAAAGTAATAATAATACATAAGATTTATAAGGCGCCAAGTCCACTTGACAGTCAAATGCTCAAGGCGCAGCTTGTGCAAAAGATGAAATACGTACATGATACATTTATACAAAGTGCAATAGAAAAGGTACAGACATGAAAGGTTATGGTAATCAATTATAAGCTAAATTAAACAGATATTTCTTAAGATTGTTTTTTAACACTTCAGTAGAGCTGCTATTCTTAATCCATTGAGGGAGAGTATTCCATAATGAAGGCGCAGCATGAGCGAAGGTTCGCTCCCCCCCCCCACTTTGTTTTGACCCTAGGAATAACAAGTAAGCCAGAGTTTTGAGAACGTAGCTGTCTAGAGGGAATGTAATGCTTAATCAAGCCGATGTTGTACTGCGGAGCATGCATACAAAGAAATAATAGCAAAATAATCTTGAAAACAACACGTTCTTCTACGGTCAACCAATGGAGTGATTCGAGGACTGGTGCGATGTGACTGTACTTGTTGGACAGGGTCACAACACGAGCAGCAGCATTCTGTAATTTGTTTGTAATTTTGCGAGTAGGTTGTGAGGCGAACCAAACAAATGGCCATTACCAAAATCCAAGCGAGATGAAATTAAAGCATGAGTAATTTTTTCAATGGCACTACGTTTCAGATATTTACGAATAAAACCTAAATTGCGTAACTGTTAACGTACTGATTTTGAGCTATATTGAATTTCTGTAGACATTGTCATGTTTGAGTCGAGAAACACACCAAGGTTGCACACATTAGATAGGGTAATTTCATGATTAATGCATTAAATTTGATTACATTAAGAAAATGGTCTATTTGATTCCCCTTCCCATTAGGTATTACTCACACACCAATATGACTGATGAATTTTGAGACTTATGATGAATTAAGGATCCAAGATTCTCTGGCGTGTCTCAACCCACACACACACACACACGCACACACACACGCGCATACAGTCTGGCGTCCTTCCTATAATCCTTCAATTAAATAATTTGCAATGACATACTTAACAATATACATGATTGTATGCACAACATAGATTACATTACGAAAGTGACCTATAAAGTCGAAGAGATATTTTGAGTTTGCGCATGACAAGGGAAGTTGTCACATTGGTTATCTACAGTCGACACTGATCAGAGAATACGAACCCAGTAGCCTTTATGCTATGATGATAAATTAACTCCTAGCGAATGTGTATCCTTGTTAGGAAGTGGTTGGGCCAATGTATTGGTTCTGCCCAAGGTCATAAACAACCACGCTCGTGACTTTCAAAATAACAATGTTTTTTTTTCTCTCTCTGTTCCATATCGCTGGCAAGCATGTCTGTTCAACTGTGTGTTGTATATGATTGTTGATGTATCTTCTTTATACCTTTGGATATCAAGAGCAACAGTGGAATGCAGCACTGTCTAAGATTGTATGGTCCATTTTCCATAGTTGATGGAGAATCCTATGAATAGCTCGAGGGAGAATGCCAGGCAAGTTTTGACTGAGTTCTAAGCTTAACATTTTGTGTGTTCCCATCTACCAAGATTTGTGTTGTTTTATTACTCGTGAAACATTCCTCGCAATATGACCAGAGGCAGAGGAAAGCCCAACTCTTCTCCTGGCAAATTCCTGCCTACTTCACAAAGAGGTCAAGGTCAGGCCATGCCATCACCAAAACAGCCTTTTATTCCCCACAAGGGAGTAGATCGCACAGTTAAAGGAAACCAAAACCTTCATACTAAGTTACTTTTATTGTAAAGTTTAAAAGATTTGAATAAAATCAGTGAAAATTTGAACAAAATTGGGCAAGGAATAAGAAAGTTAGAGCTTTTTGAAATGACTAGTCACTAGAGGGCGGTATTCAATTTAATGACATCATCTGTGAACAACTCTCCATGCCTTTTGTACATCAAATTTCACAATTTTTTTGTTTTCTTCGTATTTATTTGTGTTCTTGATCCGACTTCATAACATGTGAAGTAGAATATCATTTTGCATTCTATATCCTGCTTCCAGGGGAGTACATTATCTCAATCACAAGAAAGAAGGAAAAACATGAAATTTGATGTACAAAAGGCATGGAGAGTTGTTCACAGATGATGTCATCAAATTGAATACCGCCCTCTAGTGACTAGTCATTTCAAAAAGCTCTTATTTCCTTATTCCTTGCCCGATTTTGTTCAAATTTTCACTGATATTTTTCAAATATCTTAAACTTTACAATAAAAGTAACTTAGTATGAATGTTTTGGTTTCCTTTAAAGCGAAACAAGGAATGTTGGACCAGGGACTTGGGATACAACTAACAAGTCCCTGGTTGGACTCTTCCATAACCACAGAAGGTGTCTTCATCGACGTGCAAAGTGTTCATGACCAGCTGGGGAATATTGGAGTAGCTCAAGATGATCTGGCCATTATCATCGGGAATGCTGTTGAGACAGCTGTCAAGGCAGCAATACCTGCAATTGTGAGGGCAGTGAGAGAAGCCTGTGTTGCCTCTGTGAAGGAGGATATCAACCCACACCTACTTCGCAGCCAATTCGAGAGGGATGAAGTTGACCAGCAGATGCGGAGGGAAAACCTTCGTATCATAGGACTCACAGAGGGGCAGGTAGGACAAGCGGAGACAGAAGAAAATGCAGGTGAATCAGAAGAGGCCTTGATGGGCAAAGTTTGTCAGCTGGCAGAAGAGGTCGGAGTGAACATCACCCCAGATGACATTTCTACATGCTATCGGGTTGGAAAGCCAAGAGTGGGAGGAGGAGGAGCTCGCCAAACGATCGTTCGGCTCATATCTCGGCGAAAGAGGGACGAAATATACAATCGGAAGTATGCTGTGAAGGGAAAAACTTCCTACAAGGGCGTTTTTGTTAACGATGATCTTACCCCCCTGCGATATTCTGTGCTGAGAAGCGCAAAAAACTCTCCACTTGTTAAAAATGTTTCCACAAAAAATGGAAATATCGTTTGCAAAATGCAGGATGACACGTTCAAAGTCATCAAAACACCTGATGACTTGTTTGATGTTGGGCTAACCGACATCAAATACGAAGATTTTAAACTCTCCATGATGTAAATGACTTATAAATATGATGAGCAACAAATGTTTTATTATTTAAATGGAACAAAATGAGACATCTGTAATTCAATCACATAATGTTAGCCCTCATTTATTTGATAATACATTATCAGAGTAAATGTTACATTCATTCTGTATATCACATGTTAATATCAGATCTCTTAATAAGAACTTTGATAATCTAAATTTGTTATATGAAGATACATTAAAAACAAAATTTGATATAATTGCCTTATCAGAAGTGTGGAATGTTTCAAACAAAGGTATTTTAGGTTTAAATGATTATGTCCTTGAGGTAAAGTGTAGAACAGGTGGCACAAGGGGTGGAGGAGTTGGAGCTTACATTCACTCTTCATTAAAATATTTTATTCTTGACCATGAAGTCACTCACACAGAAAGTCTCTGGTTAGAAATTGACCTGAATGGTAGGAAAATTACTGTAGGTATTATTTATCGTAAGCCCAATACTGATATTGATCAATTTCAAAACTCCTTGCTTGTAACATTAGAAAGATTGAAAATTGATAAAGCAAATGTAGTTTTACTTGGAGATTTTAACATTAATGTACTACACAAGGAAGGAATAGATATGAAAGCAGAACAATTTTTAACTTCTTTACAATGTTTGGGTATGCAGCAACTAATCACTTCACCAACAAGAGTAACTAAAACAACTTCCTCTCTTATTGACCATGTGTACACTAATGTAACAATTTATTCTATTCATGCTGGAGTTATAGAAACTGATATATCAGATCATTTCCCTATCTTTGTTGCATTTGAGCATCTTAGAAAGGCAAGTAAAACAAGCCACAAAAAGTCTGTGTTTCGTACCTTCAGAAATTATGATATTAATAAATTCCATGATGATCTAGGTAAAATTGATTGGAACAATGTAAGTGGTTGTACAAAATTAAATGAGTCGTACTCTGTATTTTACGACTTGTTTACGCAAGTCTGTGACAAGCATGCACCAATTATATCATCAAATTCGAAGAACCTAAAAAAGGGGGAAAATGCTGGGAGAAAACCATGGATGACTAATGCTATTTTAAAATCAGTCAAGAAGAAGTACAAGTTGTATTTTAAACTAAAGGCATCAAATTTCCAACAGAAAGACGAGGAAGAATACAAGAGGTATAGAAATGTTCTAACTACAGTTCTACGAAATGCAAAGAGACAATATTATAGTAACCTCTTCTTCATTAATAAGAATGATAGTCGTAAAACGTGGAGAACAATTAACGAGTTGTTGAGTGGTGGAAATGTCAAAAATAAAGTGACCAATGTAGAGAAATTATTAAGCTCAGGTGGTGGAGAAAATAGAGTGATAACTTCTGACAATGAAATAGCTAACGAATTTAACAACTTTTTTTGTAAACATAGGTCCAAAGCTGGCAAAGGGAATACCACCAGTGAATTCTGACTTTACAGAATATTTAGGATATAGAACAGAAAAATCACTATTTTTAAAACCAATAACAGAGAATGAATTGAAATGCCACTTACAGACTTTAGATACAAAAAAAGCATGTGGCTATGATAATTTGCCGGCAAGATTGTTGAGGGATGCTGCCCTATACATTTCAAGCTCATTAACATATATTTTCAATCTTTCCATAGAAAGAGGTAAATTTCCAGACGCACTGAAAGTAGCAAAAGTGACACCTATTTATAAAAAGGGGCGAAAAGATCTAGCTGGTAATTACAGACCTATTTCAGTTTTACCTATACTGGGTAAAATCTTTGAGAAAATAATAAATAATCGTGTAATTGACTATTTGGAAGCAAATAATATCTTGTTTCAACACCAGTACGGTTTCCGTAAGAAACATAGAACTAAGTTATCTTTGATTAATCTTACAAATACACCATTGAAATACATTGATGAAGGTAGAACAACAGTTGGCATCTTTATTGACTTTCAAAAGGCATTTGATACTATAAAACACAGCACTCTCCTCAAAAAAATGTCACACTATGGAATACGTGGGTTAGCCTTGCAATGGTTTGAAGATTATTTGTGTAAACGATCACAGTTTATACAATATAAAGACAAGATGTCTTTGAAATTGAATATAACATGTGGTGTCCCTCAAGGCTCCGTTCTTGGACCAACATTATTTTTACTATATATAAATGACTTACCTAACTCCACAAACTTTTTCAATTTCAGATTATTTGCTGATGACTCAAATCTTTTTCATACTTTTAATCCTAGACAAAAAGAAATTGATTTAGAAATTGTAAGTGAAAATTTAATGAAGGTGCAGGAATGGTGTAATGCAAATGAAGTCACAATTAACTTACAGAAAACAAACTATATGATTATGAAATCCAAAGCTAGATCAATAGACAAAAAGGGATCTGTGAGAATATCAAGATCAAATATTAAAGAGGTATCTGTTGCATCATTTGTAGGAATTGAAATTGATTGTCACCTTTCATGGAAAGAACACATTCAGACGATAAACAAATGCATAAGAAAGAAAGTAGGTATTCTGTTTAAACTGATACATTTTGTTCCCAAGAATATACTTGTGTTATTATATAAGGCTTTTATACAGCCTCACCTCTCTTATGGAGTAGAAGTATGGGGGAGCACTTACAAAAGTAATCTAAATTGTATATATTTAAGTCAAAAAATGGCAATGAGAGCAATTACATTCAGTCCACTTAGAACCCCCAGTCGTAAAAAAATAGGAAAAAAATAGGAGAAAAATAGGGAAAAAATAGTCCCGAAAATATATTTTTTTTCTATTTTTTCCCTATTTTTTTGGAAGGAAAAAATAGGGAAAAAATAGTTTTGGTAATAGGAAAAAAATAGGTTTGAAACAATTTTTTCTATTTTTTTCCTATTTTTTTCCTATTTTTCAGACCTGAAAATAGGAAAAAAATAGGGAAAAAATAGTGTAGAAAATGGTGAAGAAAATAGTAAAAAAATAGTGATAACTAGGTGCTAGTGAAAAGTGAAAAAAATAGTGAGGAAATAGGAAAAAAATAGTAAGAAAATAGGAAAAAAATAGTAAGAAAATAGGGGAAAATAGTAAGAAAATAGGAAAAAAATAGTAAGGAAATAGGAAAAAAATAGAAAGAAAATAGGAAAAAAATAGTAAGAAAATAGGGAAAATAGTAAGAAAATAGGAAAAAAATAGTAAGAAAATAGGAAAAAAATAGTAAGAAAATAGGGGAAAAAAGTAAGAAAATAGGAAAAAAATAGTAAGGAAATAGGAAAAAAATAGTAAGAAAATAGGGAAAAATAGTAAGAAAATAGGGAAAAAATAGTAAGGAAATAGGAAAAAAATAGTAAACTAGAAATTTAATTCGTCACGAAGACGAATAAGGTGGTCTGTCTTCAAGTCTTATAATAGATTATAATATTTACTATATTGGAAAAGGGAGAAGTTATATAGACATGTAAAAATGATGATCATGATGATCATGATGAACATGATGATGATGATGATAGTAATGGTGATGATGATGATGATAATGATCATGATCATGATGATGTTGATGATGATCATCATCAGATCATGATGATGATGATGATGATCATGATGATATTGATGATGATGATGATGATGATGAGCATGAGCATGATCCTGACATCTGATTGAAAAAATGAGGAAATATTTAGATAGCAAATAGTCTCAGCTACAACATACTAACATTTGGGAGAAAACTGTTGAATAACAACCGAGATACTGGTCAAAACACATTGTCATGTAGATTCATGTTTTAAAAAAAGTGACCTCCCATAGACATAACACGCAAATATGACAAATTATGCATTGTCGCCTTAAATCGAATATTTTACTATGATGACGTCGTCTAAATGGAAAATAAATGGCATATTTCTGATAGAGAATTATCTCAGCTACAACATATCAAAATCTGAGGGAAAATCGATCACTGATAAGTGAGATAATCTCAAATAAACAAAAACAAAAATGACGTCATCAACAAAATACATTTGTTTGAGTTTAGATGCCAATATGATGACTTTGTTTCACTTTGTACGAGTCAGGGTGGTATGAAATCATATCTCCAACTCATGCTTTTTCAAACCATGATATAAAAATTGGGGGTCAATGGACTATCTGAAGAGCTATTTCGATTTTTGAAATGGCATGTTTTTGATCAAATTTGCATTATATTGCCCATAGCAGCTCGCGCGGATTTTGAACTTTGACGCGCGCTCACGGCCTTATGAAAGGTCAAGAGTGACTGAAATTAATGTAAATTGTCATTTACGGTAAGAGGAAGCTAAATCATGTAAAAATTTTCAATTTGACCTCTTACGCGCGTTGTGAGCGCGCGCAACGCGCGCGGGAACACTTACGGACGGAAAATTTTGAAATGCTTAAAATGACCTGATTCGTACTCTCCTTTAATAGTTAAGTGATTTTGAGCATTTTTAAATTTTGACGCACGCGTACGCGCGCGTCATGACCTTTATGTGACCTTTGATGACATGACTTGTTGACCCTTGATCTGAAATATATGTGATATGAATATGAATGACCTTTGCTTATGCATCATGAAGATATGATGGATAACGTGATTTCACAAAATGGCGCCTGGATGACGTCATGATGACCTGATGACCTTAAAAATGTTCCTGTCACGTCTCATGACAATGACCTATGACTGTGCCAAAATTGAATGAAATTGACGAAACCGAACGTGAGTTATCCTAGGCACAAAAAAGTGTAGGAAATAAATAAAAATAAAGAATAAATAATAAATAAATAATAAAGAAAGAAAATTCTGACGAAAACAATAGGTGATCTGTTTTCAACAGACCACCTAATAAGTGAGGAAGTCAGGAAATAGGGGGGGGGGGGATCACTCATCCTTTACTTTCATGGATTTCTCAAGCACTACCATCTCACACATCCAGTCAACGACTCTGTACATTCAATTAAATCATTCAGTGCAAACTTGATATAAAGAGATCAGTTATACCTGAAATGACAAGGTTATTTAACAGCTTTTGGGGGTTAAGATTTCTTGGTTGCACATGACCTCATTGTCAAAAGTTTCCACTGTAGAATAGTCACCCTACTTCTACAGCTCTTTTCTCTGCATCGATGCACCTACTCAGTTTGCCAAATTCACTTCATCCTTTCAGTCCAATCCATTCAGTAGAACATTTAAAATAGTCAATGGGTATATGGAAAATGTTATACAGTCCACTCCTATTATAACGAACATGGATACACCAAGATTTTATTATCAGGCATTTCTCATCAGTCCCAATTTTAAACAAACCAATGTGTTCAGTAACTTGAGTATAACATGATTTCATTTTAACAAGGAAATTGGCTTGGTCCCGAGCACCTCGTTATAATGGCAGTGGACTGTAACAAACAAAAAGAATAAAAGGGAATGTGTCAAATAAAATACATGTACTTTATTTTCGAGAGGTAAACACAATGACATGAGTTTAGTATAGTATGTGTGTTCATATAAGCAAATAAATAAAAGAACTTAACTGATATTTACAATCTTTGGTTAAGTACTGTGTGTAGTGTACATGTTGTAGTAATAGAGTTGTTCATGGTTTGCTATGATTATACTCTAAAAAAAAAAAACAAGACAAATGCGACTGCGTCTCCTATATGCCTCCGCCTTAAAAAAATATCATCCACCTAGAATGTAGCTTTCTATTTTTGTTCAAATAAAGTATTCAGGTGAGTTTCAGGACTATTACTGAGCCGATGTGGATATGCCAGGCAATCACAAGCTCTCTCCCTCACTAGTAACCAAATAAAGCAGTATTCTGGACATGAGAGTGTTGTTTTCTGTCTCTTTTATTACAATTTAATTACAAAGTGCTCTTAATAATGTAATCACATTTTCAAACCTCAAGAAAATCATGACAAATAATTTTTTTTCTCGTTATTTACAAAGATAACAAAATAAAATAAATCATAAAACAGATTTTTCAACAATGCATGCATGCTCTATAGTAGCGATGCCAAACGGGCGGCGATTTTGGGGGGTCCTATTCCAACACTACACAATGTATGCCTTTGATTATTGTCTGATATTAATGTAAAAATATAACATGTCTTGTTTTGTAATGATGTTTTCCCCTAAAAATACCTTTTTTAACCATGTAATGACATTGAATTGAATAAATAGATACGAAAATGTGAAAAAACGAGTCTCAAAGTGTACCTTTTTTGTCGCGAATCGCCGGCTGAAATACCAATCGCAACGCTTCGCCGCTTTACTTCCGGGTTTGAGGCGGTGGCGGGAAATCGCATCTCCATGGCTTGTTTTAGTGTGTGGAAACCGCAAGATGGATTCGGACGAAGGTAAGAAAATTTCTGAGAATTTGATACCAAAATGTTGATTTTTCCGTGATTTTGTTCTAATGTTTTGATAAAGGCAAAATAAGCCTTATTTTTGTCGATATTTTGACCTGTTTTTGAGCCGATATATTTTGAAAGTGAGGGGTAAGGACAAGGTACGGACAACTATTTTTGAGTTGCTCACGGTCTTGGCTTTGAATTGGTACCAAACTTGTATCCAATAGACATCGCGCATAATCGCTAGAGCGAATTTCATAGGCCCTTCAGAGGCTGGCTGGCGAAATAATTCCCCAAAACGCCCTCATCGGTCAAAATTATGTACAGCACCTATCAGTCCCATGTATTGTTTTTGGTGCTGGAATATGTTTTGTGCCTTATAAAAACTATTATAAATAAGTTAGCCGACTTACAATTCAATAAATTTTCCAGATTTGAGGTATTTGGTACCATTCAAAGCAGCATTAATCCTAGCTTTTTCACAGTGGCAATGTAAATTGAAGTGAATTCAAAAAGTCAAAAATAACAAATTATTTATTTAATATGCACGACTCAAACAAACAGAGCCCTTCTCAACCTTTGTTCGATTCGTGCATATTCAGCAATTTCGAGTGATCGGCGCTCGATAGCATGAATATTCATACTTTCTGCGGCTCTGCCGCGCATGCGTACTGTCTCTTCGCCATTTTGAATCGACGCTGCGACATGGAAGAATCGTTTGTGTAGGGTTCTGAATAACCCTTTTTTCCCATCGAAGACTTCTTCAAATTATGAATTCAAGTGATCATTGTTATGCCCTGAGGATTCGTGCACCCTATGATGTAAAAATTGTAAGTACTCCTTTTGCAGATTTAACAATAATGTTACCGAATCAGATTTTTTAGAAGCCCCCACGACGAGTTTTACCGAAGCTCCGACGCCTGCGGCGCCGGTGTTGGAGCTTCCCGGAGTTAAGTAAGGACATACCTCGCAGACACACTCTCGGACTTGGAAGACTTGCTCTTCTTCTTGCGTGGTGCTTTACTCTTTAGCAGGTTGTGTTTTCTGATTCCTAGAAAAATAATTTGAGATACAATTTAGCCTAAAACCACATCAAAACATTATATCATGCAAGGCAATATAATTGACAGATGAAGTAATGGTACAAAATCTGAAATTTCTACGTGGATTTATTGTAATCACGTTTGTTTACATTCACTTATTCACTAACAGACACTACACTGCACTTGGAGATTCACTACACTTCACTCAGAAGTTGTCTAGATCTAGTAGTAGTACAAGTACAACCTCAACACTACATGGGAATATTGATACGTAAAATAACATTCTATAGGCCTACTATGTCTATGAAGTAGCATTATATTAAAAAACAGACACAATAAAAATATATATATCATAATATAATTAAGTTTCAGAAATAAACGTACCTTTTCAGCTGTTTTCTGGGGCCAGCATTCGACAACAAACTCGTTTCTCTACGAGTGGGACTAGTAATATTTTGAAAATTTGTCGGGCTCAACTTCTTGGGAAGAATCACTAAAATAGGATAAGGAGGCATCGGAGTATGAGGAGTCACTATCTCTTGATGAAATTTCATCGCTAGAATAATTGCTGGAAGACATTTTGGTGTGATTTGGAGACGTTTGATGAACGAAAATCATCAAAAGTCTGATGCGCACAGCCGTGCCAGTGGGGAAAAAAAATAACGGGTAATT
The DNA here is from genome assembly GCA_035222895.1 of Strongylocentrotus droebachiensis. Lineage (NCBI taxonomy): Eukaryota > Metazoa > Echinodermata > Echinoidea > Camarodonta > Strongylocentrotidae > Strongylocentrotus > Strongylocentrotus droebachiensis. The sequence goes on from JAVYIG010007366.1 coordinate 79,641, forward strand.
TTCAAATTACGTACGGGTACTTGCGTACTGTCCTCTACGTTGAAACTTTGCACACACATAGAACGGGAATATCTCGATCGAATGCTTTTTTTTTTTATTAATAAAGGAGATTTTTTTTGGTTGAAATTTCTATGTGTACATTTTCTTTTTACACATGGTTTATGTATGGTTATCTTTGAGTGCACTAGTCACTACTATAGTTTGTAAATAAAATCAAGAATATTAATAAAGGAACAAAATTGAAATTTCGTATATTTTCTTTTTACACATTGTTTATTTACATGTATGGTCATCTTTGAGCTCACTATTCAATATGTGAACCCACAGCTAAAAACCACCAATAAGTCGCAAAATGAACAACAGAGATAATGGCAGGAGAAGCGGGCTTTTTGAATAGGATGCCAGTCATAAACAATGAAAATATGCAAGTTTAGAAAATAGACAAAAAATAGTTTACAAATTTGTATCATGTCATAAAAAATTTAAGTGCAAAAAATAGGAAGAAAATAGTACTCGCAAATAGGTAAAAAGAAGTCTGAAAAAGATAAAGGTGAAAAAATAGGGAAAAAATTGTCTGAAAAAGATTAAGGTGAACAAATAGGAAAAAAATAGTCTGAAAAAGATTAAGATGAAAAAATAGGGAAAAAATAGTCCTATTTTTTTCATATTTTTTTGGAGAAAATAGGCGAAAAATAGTCTGAAAAAGATAAAGGTGAAAAAATAGGGAAAAAATAGTTTGGTACTCGAGAATAGGAAAAAATAGAACTATTTTTTTCCTATTTTCTTTTAAAAAAATAGGAATAAAATAGTCCACAAAAGTTGAAGGTAAAAAAAATGGGGGAAAAATAGTTTGTGCTTGAAAATAGGAAAAAAATAGGACTATTTTTTTCCTATTTTCTTATAGGAAATAGGGAAAAAATAGTCTGAAAAAAAATATAGGTGAAAAAAATAGGGAAAAAATAGTTTGTACTTGAAAATAGGAAAAAAATAGGACTATTTTTTTCCTGTTTTTTTATAGGAAATAGGAAAAAAATAGTCTGAAAAAAAATATAGGTGAAAAAAATAGGGAAAAAATAGTTTGTACTTGAAAATAGGAAAAAAATAGCCCTATTTTTTTCCTATTTTCTTGAAGGAAATAGGGAAAAAATAGTCTGCATTTCCAGAAAATAGGGAAAAAATAGGAAAAAAATAGGGAAAAAATATATTTTCGCAACACACAAAACTACTAGGGACAGACTCCAAAGCTCTTTTCCAAAGTCTAAACATTTTAAATATTTTTCAACTTCATGAACTCCTTGTATCAACATTTATGTACGATTTGGTAAAAGGTTTTTTACCACACTCTTTAGTGGATTATTGTCAGATGATACAGAATAGATATGCAACTAGGAGAAAAGAAAGTGGCTTACTTTATCAACCAAAATGTAAGACAACGCAAGGGCAATTTTGTATTTCGTTTATAGGAACAAAGCTGTGGAATGATCTGCCAGATGAAATTAGATTAAAAACATCAAGGTTATCTTTTCGGAGACATCTTTCCACCTACCTTCTATGTAAATGACATGGGCTCAATCCCACCCCCTTCGTTGTTTTCCTTTTATATTACTTGTCTTCCTTTTATATATGTATACACTTATAGCGGCCTTAAGCTTTTACAGGATTGTGCATGTACGTACATGTGTATGATTATTTGTATTAATACATCCTTTTCATTTTTATGAACACATTGATGATTTTATTTCTTCAAACATTTGTTTTCTTTCACTATAATGCTTTAACGCTTAAGCTTTTTTTATTTTTATTTTCTTTCATTTTAGTAAAGAAAAAAAGTTACATGATATTGTATTATTTTGCTGTATATATGTAAATACAAAACAAACAAGTTTTACATTCATATGTAAAAACAAATTAAGAGAAAAAAAATTAGCCAAAGAATGGAACTAGGCTCGACTAGCACTTGTGCTAACTTCTAGTTCCCATTAACAACTTCACCTAAAAATAGTAATATACATATTTAAGTATATATCTTTTGTACATTTAATAGTATGCAGATGTATGTCTAAAAAATATCGTTTGAAAACCATTACTGTTCAATCGACATTACTCTTATGTTATGTATACATGTATCAGTATTATTTTTTTTTTTGCATTGTATGATTTTTCATATGTACTGTCATTATTGTGATGTGTTGTTAATAAATTCAAAATTCAAATTCAAAATTCAAATCCGCTCTAAAGTTCAGGGGAATAGGCGAGGAGAAAGATCTTGGAAAATTGGTAGAGTAGTGGTGATCATGATAACGGCTGAAAAAGAATTTTTGAGGATTTAAAAAAAAATGATATAGGGGGGGGGGGGGCAGTCAGCACTGGCGTATTGATGGATGGGGGCTTGCGCCCCTAAATAAAATTCAGACGTGGTTTATTGCTAATTCGATACCAGTGATTTACAAATGTTGCTGAAATGACATGATTTTCCGAGTTTTTTCTCACTTTTGCCCATTATGCCAGGGGCGGAAATCCCGGTGTGCCCCCACTATTTCATGTACCCCCAAAGTGCCTCTCTTTACATAGAACATGTGCCTCTTATTTTCTTCTAATAACTGTCATTTTCCTCTATTTTCATCTCTGGTGAGTACCTTCTTTCAGATGCCCAAAAATTACACTTTCCACCTTTTATTTGTTTCCCTTTTGTACTTTGACTTGTGTCCTTTTTCCTTTTTAATAAGTGTACTTTTTTATTTCCGATAAGTGCCCTTTTTCCTTTATAATAACAACCATCTTCCCTTTCTCTTAAACGCCACCTTCCACATCCGATAAGTGCGCCTTTTATTTTGATACGTGCCCCTTTTTCTTTTTAATAAGTACCATATATTTCCTTCGGATAAGTGCCCCTATTCCTTTTTATATGAGCCCCTCCCCCTTTTACCATATTTTACTAAATGCCCCTAACGAAATCTGAAAGGTGCCCTTTTCCTTCAACAGATTACCCATTTCCATTCTCAGAAGAACCTTTTTTCATCTCCGTTGAGTGTCCCTTTTCAGGTGCAAGAAGTGCCGTTTTCACCTCTGATAATTGCCCTTTTTACTTTGACGCGAGCACCTTTTTGGTTTTGTTTTAACTGTCCTTAACCCTTCTGATAAGTGCATACTTTTCCTTTTCCATAACATGCTCCCCAAGTCAAGGCGACTTAGAGCCCCCTTTTGTCTTATTTCCAAGGGAGCTCGCTCGCTCGCATTTATAGATGTTATAATTATGTTACTTATAAAACAACTTTTCATTCTTTCTTCATTAGATTGTGCTAAATTTTCTCTCGGTTTGTTACTTCGCTCGCTCGAAAATGAATATTAAGACTATCACATCCAACTGCAAAGTTTGTTTCTTAAGCAGTATATTGTACCACGTAAAGAAAGAAACAAATGTTGATGTTTTCCTGGTAATGTTATCACAATCATGAAGAAGAAGACGGGGGGAACAGGAGGAGGAGGAGGAGGAGGAGGAGGAGGAGAAGCAGATGAGGTATATATATATATATATATATACATATCATTAAATCTCAACGGGGCGGGGGAGGGGTCGAATGTGAAGAAAAAAATTGTGTATGATAACAATAGATTAATTGAATCAATATCTAAACATTCATAACTTTTATGTAGCTAACTCAGAAAATTGTTGAAATTTTATTTTCATTCTTAACCCCCCCCCCCCCCCCCCCAATAAACAACCATTCCTCAATATATTATTGTTTGCCATAGTTCGGTTTCCTTTTTTTTTATTAGTCGCAAATAAATGTAATAGTCTATCCAGTTATACACCATTGCAAAAATAATAATTGTGTGCTATAGTTGGTTACCATGTAGGTGTTATTCTCATAATGAGTGATTGCATTTTCACCCCCCCCCCCTCTACCTTTCAGTAGAGCGTCCGCCTCACAACCAGGAGGTCGTAGGTTCGAACCCCGGCCGCGTCATACCGAAAGCCTTGTTTGGCGTTCAACAATAGGGGATAGAGCAAAGGCGATCTGGCGCTGCTCAGTGGCTGCCGGGCTCACGATCAATTGGGCAAACAGGATTTCCATTTTCGGTTTAACTTAATAACAATTGGAGTGGACTTTTAAAAAGATAATTATTATTATTATTATTATTATTATTATTATTATTTCAACCCTATATATGTGGGACGGTGTGTGAGTAGGAGAGGGGAAGGGAATGAGAGCAAGATTGGGACAGAGAGAGGAACAGAAAGAAAGATAAGAGAACGAGTGACAGAGACAGAAAGAGGAGGAGGCAGACAGAGACAAACAGACAGAGAAATGGCATGGAAGGAGAAAAAGAGTGATTGACATGTAGAGAGAGCGAAATAGTTGCAGACAGGCATAGAGATAGGGAAACAGAAAAAAGGAGAGAAAAGAAGAGGGAAGAGAGTGGGACAGGAGAGGATATCCTCACGGACATGATCAAAAAGGAATGTTTTAAATTTCATAACAATATTCTGAAACCAGCCATTTTACTAGCAAAAAACAAGGACATATAGAAATGTTGGATATACTCCCATAAAACAAACAAATACCTACAAACAAACACATAACAAGCACACGGAGAAAAGCGAAAAAAACAAGAAGTGGATATTTTCCTACACATGAAAAACTCTCGAACAAAGAATGCAAAAGACAAAAAAGTAACAAGTTGAACAAAGTATAGTTAAGTTTTTGAAGCATTACATTCTCTTTATTAATGACTGTGAATAACCATGTTTTTAAGCACGAACAATTTCCGGCCTCTTAATCTACAAAATTCAAGATTGCGCATATAAATATCTAAAACATCAACCGTATACCACAATTTTCACCAAACAATTGTTATATGCATTTTCTAAGAAACACAAACGTTTCTCTAGTTTTTTTTCGAGTCAAACTCCTCACTGCAACTATCTTAATATCACTATTATCACAGCTGAAGTGCAAAATCTGCAAATAACTATGTACAACCATTAGTGTGCTATTGCATGTCCAGGATAGTGTGAAACTCTTCTCTTATAATATCCTTTGGTAGAATGATTGTGCAAGACTTCATATTAAATGAAAGTACGCCCATAGTTAAAATGTCCATTAAATAGTTATAAACAAATACCAATATCCTTGCGAAAGGTGAATTGCCGTTTGGTCTACAACCTGCTCGTCTACTTAGAATCCGTATTAACCAACCTCACCCCCCTTTTCTACCGGTTTCAATCAGATTCACCCCTCCTTTCTACCAGATTCAATCAGATTCAACCCCTCCTTACTACCAGTTTCAATCGGATTCAGCCCTTTCTTTCTACTAGCTTCGATCAGATTCAACCAGTTCTTTTTACCAGTTCATATCAGATTCATCCAGTTCTGTCTACCAGTTTCATTCAATTAACTACTTCTTTCTACTGGATTTAATCAATTTACCCCCTCCTTTCTACCAGTTTACCCCTTCTTTCTACCAGATTCAATCAATTTACCCCCTCCTTTCTACCAGTTTACCCCTTCTTTCTACCAGATTCAATCAATTTACCCCCTCCTTTCTACCGTGGTCATTCAATTTACCTCTTCTTTCTTCCAGTTTCAATCAATTTACCTCTTCTTTCTACCAATTTCAATCAATTTACCCCCTCCTTACTACCAGATTCAATCAGATTCACCCAGTTCCTTTTACCAGTTCATATCAGATTCACTCGTTTCTGTCTACCAGTTTCAATCAATTAACCGTTCTTTCTACTAGATTCCATCAATTTACCCCTCCTTTCTACAGGTTTCAATCAATTTACCCCATCTTTCTACCAGATTCAATCAGATTCAACCTCTCCTTACTACCAATTTCAATCAGATTCACCCCTTTTTTCTACCAGTGTGCCAGTGCCAATCAATCTTCGCCCTCTTTTTACCACAAAATATTTCTGGGGCTCTATTGGACACAAAGTTACATAAATTCCCATAATTAACGAGGGGAATCAACTGCCCCCCACTTTCCCATCCCCCACAAATAACTGATACTCTAGATGCCAATACATTTTAGGATACAAGAAAATGGCTTTATTCTGCACATCATTCCTCTAAAAACCTATATACTTCCTTGCAATATATCATATCAGGCAAACATATTACTTTATACAGAAAAAATAAGACCTAGCTGCACCAGCACACTATTATGGCACAAACCATTTCGGAGTAAACTATCACAGCATATGGTGACTATGTATACAATGTTTAGAAACATCATTTTCTAGTAAACTTAAAGGTAAAGACCAGTTATGGTCATGCGATTGCATTGTCAAAGAAACGATGTGGAATCGATCAGAAAAGGTTGATCATCTAGCATCTAGCATCTGCAAGGTTCTGGAATCATCAAAATGATTGGCCCATTCTTCGTAAAGTTACAAGCACTATACACAGAAAGATGTATATGGGACTACCCTATATCTCTCAAAGTCCATGAGGAAACAAATTTACCAAATATATGAATTAGAAGGCGGTTTCCCGGCAAATTTTTTATCATCATGTATTAGTCAAAACATATTCTTTCACATGATTGATAATGAGAGCTTCCATTTCATTTTTTGAAATTGGGGCGTTTCCAATACTGGTCTTTACCTTTAAAGGTTTATTTAGATATGGCACAGTAAACCTTATTTTGTTTGTTATTCAAACGTGTAAGTGAATGGCAACTGCGCGTAGCAGGGGACTTGTGCGTAATTACTGAGCTTTCTGTCATCAGATAGAGTAATGTAAAGTGTGTTGCACTTTACGTCATCATAAAAAAAAACCGACTGTGGTTTTGCAACGTCAAATCTGAACGAGCATTAATACATCTACATTATTATGTTCATGTCCATCTAAATGTACATAAAAGAAAATGCCTATACAGAGATATTGCCCCATGTGTCTTCTTTTCTGTGATACTATTATTATTTCAGCTAAATTGGCAAGACTATCGTAAGGATAAAGGTGAGTTCTGGTCATCCGATTGCATTGTGAAAGAAAAGGTGTGGAATGGATCAGAAAAATTTGATCATGAAGCATGTAAGTATTGGTGTGTACTGCAAGGCTCTGGAGTCATCAAAATCATAATAAATTTGGCCGAGTCTTGGTAAAGTAACAAGCACTGTACACAGTGAGATGTATATGGGACTACACAAATGGTGTCGGGGCTACTAACCTTGATTTCCCAATCTTGATATGCTCATTACTCAGCTAGTATACATTTTCTACCAAAATTGTTTGGCAAATGACATTTATTTGTAATCTTGAACATTCAGTGTAAATTTCGTTTGATTCTGCGAGGAATCATTTTCTTCCTTTTTTTCCTTTATCTTTAATGACAAAAATTGACTTCTATGATCATTTCCATGAGACACAATATTACGAATGCTACGGATCAGATTCCACTCCTCCTTTCCGCCAGGTTTAATCAATTTACTCCCTCTTTTCTACCAATTTCAATCAGATTGGCCCCCTGCCTTTTTTCCACTTTCAATTAATTTACCCCTTCTTTCTACCATTTTCAATGAGCTTCACCCTCATCTTACTACCAGATCCGACCAGCTTCATATTCTCACTACTACCGATGGCATTCCTACTATTGTTCCCAATCATCTTCACAACCTCCTTGCTACCAGCCTGAGTGCCAGTCACCCCATTCATTCTACCGTTTCCAATCACCTTAAACCCCTCTCCACTAATGGTGCCATTCAGTTTAACATACTCAAAACTACCATTGACCATCAGGGAGTCCTGTACCAGAAAGCAAGCCTTGATTAATCTGCCGATACACATCCCTCCTTGCTGATAAGCTTTGTGCTTAAAGCTATTTTCGGCACCCATGATATCCCCATAAATCTCATACCTATTCAAAAACAGAATCCGGAGCTCCTTCAAAGTATCGATGACGAAATTAAGACAATCATCCTCATAGCAGTTAAGGAGATTTTTGATATAGCCCAGGAGTTTCTCAGCGATCGAAAATAGATTACATTTTGACAACGTCAGGGGAACATCTTTAAAGGTAAAGACCAGTATTGGCAACGCCCCAATTTCAAAAAATAAAATGGAAGCTCTCATTACTAATCATGTGAAAGAATATGTTTTGACTAATACATGATGATAAAAAATTTGCCGGGAAACCGCCTACTAATTCATATATTTGGTAAATTTATTTCTCTCATGGTCTGGTGAGAGAGATAGGGTAGTCCCATATACATCTTTCTGTGTATAGTGCTTGTAACTTTACGAAGAATGGGCCAAATTTCTTATCATTTTGATGATTCCAGAACCTTGCAGATGCTAGATGCTAGATGATCAACCTTTTCTGATCGATTCCACAACGTTTCTTTCACAATGCAATCGCATGACCATTACTGGTCTTTACCTTTAAGCGCTTTGCCGAATAGTCGTAGACCTTTGAATATCTAGGGGAAAATATCAAAAACATAAACATTTAAACATACTAACAACGACGATGATGATAACAACAATAACACAGATCAAACAAACGGCTTCTCTCGCCATCCACACAGCTGATTGTATGGGAATTCAGCCGTCATGCGTACATTTCTTGCTACTTCGAGCATGACTAAAGTTGCCAAAATTAGCAAATCTTGATAACAATATTGCCTCACAGAAACAACCGTATAATCAAAAAGTTTTACCAAAATGTTATGATCCTGGTGTAATTTTATTCAGGAATACATTTTTTACTCAATAAAATGAAAACCAATGACATAGTGTCATTTATTTTGTTGCAATTGCAGATGTCATGCGTTGGGCTCGATCTTTTCGGGTCACGTTTCCTGTACGATAATTCTTTGCAATTCTAATGAAGGTGACGTACTAAAAACTGAGGGAACAGTCGTTAGTAATTACCTCTCCCGTCTTGAACGCATAGAAGCACTCCTCAAACATCCGTATATTCGTTTGATTCGTATCCATACATGCAGAAATGTTATCCGTATTAGCCTCCAGACCGGTATATATTCCTCGGAAAAGTTGCAACATATGTAACTCGCGGGATTCGTTGTAGAAGGTCACATCTGATCAAAACAAGAATAGTTTGGGTAGCAATGTGGAAATCGGCATGAAACGTGTTATTAATATTTTCTTCTAGCTCGTATAAAAAGATAAATGTCGTGTGCCAGATCATTTAGTATTCCTTCAGTGATTTCCGGTGAATTTTAGTGTAACGATTATGTAAGGATCGAATGCTAGTTCACAGCTATATATAACCCTTAGTCCACTGTCTGTGTCGAGCACCCGATCAGCGATGAAAATAACACACCCTCAACACTAAAATGGAGACAATCCTTTGGCCTTCATTCTCATACCCTCGTTTTTCGTTATTGGGTGTATTATTTGATGGGTGTTTATAGGTGTAGGCCTATTTCGGTATGGCGCGATGAGTGGAGTCACCGTGCTATGTGGGATGGGTGTAAGGGAGGAGTGTTACACCCTCAAATGTAATAACTCCCACAAATGTAATAACGCCCACAAATGTAATAACACTTTACCCACAAATGTAACAACACCCACATATGTAATAACACTTTACCCACAAATGTAATAATTTCACCCACAAATGTAATAATGACTTTACCCACAAATGTAATAAATTTTAAGTGATATTTTGAATCACCCACAAATGTAATAATGACTTTACCCACAAATGTAATAAATTTGAAGGGATATTTTGTCGAATTTAAAACTAAAACCCTGTAATAAAGCATGGGTATAGCGCGCAGTCTTTGCTCCAGACCCGGTTATTTCAAAAAAATTAAAAAATCTTCAAAACTAAGACCCCACCATCTTCCAAACTAAGACCCGGTAATAAAGCATGGGTTTAGAGCGTAGTTTTTCTTCCAGACCCGGTTATTTCAAAACTTTTTAAAAATCTTCAAAACTAAGACCCATCATCTTATTCCTATGGAAGAACATAAGTATTGAGCGTAGTCTTTCTTCCAGACCCGGTTTTTCAAAAGTTAAAAAACAAACAAAAAACAAAACAAAACAAAACAAAACAACAAAAAAAACTTTTAAACTAAGACCCCTCTATCTTCCAAATTAAGACCCGGTAATAAAGCATGGGATTAGAACGTAGTCTTTACTTCAGACTCGGTTATTTAAAAAAAAAAAATTCAAACTAAGACCTCACCATCTCATTCCTGTGGAATAACATGGGTATAGAGCGTAATCTTTCCTCCAGACCCGGTTATTTCAAAGGAAATAGAAATTTAAACAAATCTTCGAAACTAAGCCCATCATCTTATTCCTCTTTTTTTTCATTTAAAAAATAAATTACATTATTACATATGTGGATACAACACGTCACAAATAAATGATTGGTCGGCGGTCACACGAACTGACGAATCAGTCAAAATGGTCCATATATATAACACACAGAGGAGGGACCGATTCGATGGTTCGTTGACCGTCGACGATTTCTTAATCATGTAAATATTCTATTGTAAACAAACAAAAGGGTATCAACTGGGTTAAAGAGCTTCCCTCTTATACAAAACTCCTAAACGAGGACCCGAAAAAGGTCCTTGGATGGAAATCTCCTTTCGAGATTTTCTTTGGTAGGAAACCAGAACAAAATTATATCTCCCGTCAAAAAACAAACTATACTATCCATGGTTGGGAAAAGAATGTACAAGCTGTTCGAAGAAAGGCTTACACGGCTTTGCAGCATGTAAAAAAAAGAACGATTAAATCCCAGGAAAAAAAACTTAATGTACCAAACATACAAGATCAGGTAAAGGTTGTTAATATTCTTTATCTCATTGTATAATTAAAATAATTATTTCCTTTTGATCAGTCATACTTCATTTCAACTCCGTCTACTCTTAAAGCATCTGAAAAGTATTACTGAAAAACTTTTGGAGTTGTACGTGTTAAGTAGTTTTATATGGACGAATACTAAGTTACAGAAAGCCAGGTACATTTAGTATTTCGGCATCTTGTTCTCTTGTTTTTCCTAGCTTAGAAGAATTGTCACGTGTTAGGTTGTTTGCGTTTTATATCAAGTTCAGTTGATGTTATCAGGTTCAATATTGCCCAAATTATAACCTTGTTTGCTTGTAAAAGACATGTGAGTTACTCCACCTTTTTATACGTAATAATTATTTTGGTTCTGTTACCGTCTGTATATTAATGAAACAACCTCTTCATTCGTTTGGAATAAAATACTTTCTATCTTACAAAATCTATGTATCCATCATTGCATTTAATACTATAAAACCATAACCTCTGCAATTTACTCACATTGATTGAGAGAGTATATAGATATTTTATCAGTCAAAGGGTTCTGCAATCGTTCATCCAAAACATGCAAATATGTTTCGCGCGATCTCGTTATACAGCTATTTATGATTTGTTATATGAAAGTATGCGTTGTTATTTGCTTGTTAACCGATTATCATCCCCCCAAAAAAGAAAAAAACAGGGTCATAGTACATAATAAATATAAGGTATAATGTGTAAATCATCAGGGATAATTATGTTATAATAATTAATCTCAAGGAAGATATGCTGCCGGCGAAGAAGCAAATGGAGGAATAGAAAACATTATAAAAAAAAGCTGAAGATGGAAAACGACATTGCCAGATAGACAGAGAGACAGACAGGGAGAGGGAAAGAGAGAGAGAAAGAGAAAAAAGGGGGGGGGGCGGGAGAGATAGAAAGTTGGACGTAGTCCGTACTGTATTTATTTATATGATTTTTGTCTCTCCGATCAACGGTCAACGAACCATCGAATCGGTCCCTCCTCTGTGTGTTATATATATGGACCATTTTGACTGATTCGTCAGTTCGTGTGACCGCCGACCAATCATTTATTTGTGACGTGTTGTATCCACATATGAAATAATGTAATTTATTTTTAAATGAAAAAAAAGAGGAATAAGATGGTGGGTCTTAGTTTCGAAGATTTGTTTAAATTTCTATTTCATTTGAAATAACCGGGTCTGGAAGAAAGACTACGCTCTATACCCATGTTATTCCACAGGAATGAGATGGTGAGGTCTTAGTTTGAAGATTTTTTTTTTTAAATAACCGAGTCTGAAGTAAAGACTATGTTCTAATCCCATGCTTTATTACCGGGTCTTAATTTTGAAGATAGAGGGGTCTTAGTTTAAAAGGTTTTTTTGTTGTTTTGTTTTGTTTTGTTTTGTTTTTTGTTTGTTTTTTAACTTTTGCAAAACCGGGTCTGGAGGAAAGACTACGCTCAATACTTTTTAAGTTCTTCCACAGGAATAAGATGATGGGGTCTTAGTTTTGAAGATTTTTAAAAAGTTTTGAAATAACCGGGTCTGGAAGAAAAACTACGCTCTAAACCCATGCTTTATTACCGGGTCTTAGTTTGGAAGATGGTGGGGTCTTAGTTTTGAAGATTTTTTTTTGTTGTTGAAATAACCGGGTCTGGAGCAAAGACTGCGCGCTATACCCAGCTTTATTACAGGGTTTTAGTTTTAAATTCGACAAAATATCCCTTCAAATTTATTACATTTGTGGGTAAAGTCATTATTACATTTGTGGGTGATTCAAAATATCACTTCAAATTTATTACATTTGTGGGTAAAGTCATTATTACATTTGTGGGTGATTAAAAATTATTACATTTGTGGGTAAAGTGGTTATTACATTTGTGGGTGAAATTATTACATTTGTGGGTAAAGTGTTATTACATTTGTGGGTGTTGTTACATTTGTGGGTAAAGTGTTATTACATTTGTGGGCGTTATTACATTTGTGGGAGTTATTACATTTGAGGGTGTAACAAGGAGGACACAAATGATTGACTAATAAAAGATAATAGAAAACGACATAATCTGGACTACACTACCCTATGCTAGCACCCTTCCACTCCCAACGCTTCTCACCCAAAACATCTCAGCTTTTGGTTTCGTTCCTTTAACGTACCTATTTGCATGAGGCTCTTGAATTGCCTGTTCACCAGGTAGCGAACCTGATAAGCCCCGTTGGGAAGGAAGGAGAACATAGACACATTTCCTGTGTATACTGGGTTCTTTCCAGGATTCAGGCCACCCTGGACATACCTGGAGAAAAATAATAAAGAAACCTGTTTATAAAGACCACTCAAGAAAGGTGGAAAACTCAAGAATAGCGAAACCTGTAAAAAAAAGGCCACTCAAGGAAAAGGGAACATAATATCAAAACGCTTGGAGCTAAATGGATCCTATTGGAATTAAAGAAAATGCGTCAGTAATGCTCTGCACACACAAGAGGTTTCGTATCCCATATCTTTGTGCAGTCGGTATCGTTCCACCACTGGGGATTGTATTTAACGCGTGGACAGTGACAGAGACTATAGGCGACACAGTTCTCAAATTGAATCATCTCACCAACAATTTTCGTCTTAAATGGTTGGAAAGATAACATTGCATAGAAGAATGACTTTCTCAAACTAAAAATTAGAAGAGGGTGGACGACAAACCGCTGATTTTACACAAAAACGAGCTGAAAACAACAGTACATTGACTACTTGAAACATTAAAACACAATAGTAAATCATAAATTAAATCGTAATTCGTTTGCTTTACTAGAAAGACCATAGTCTTTGTCGTATTATACTAGTCAAACTAGGCAAAATATTTGGTACTTAGCAGAATGGAGATGGATGTTAAAAAAGAAGTGTTTTTCACGTTATTCTCCATAGAACATTTTTTGATAAAAATAAGCACTGTTCAGTGACCCTAACGCTTGATACGGAATATAAACACCACTCAAGAAAGGTGGAAGACGCAATAAAAGTGGAAAACTGAAGAATAGTGGACTTGTATATTAACAAGACCCCTCAAGAAAAGTGGAACATTTACCCCAAGATGGATGTCTTTTTTAAGTTACCCTCTATATTAAAGGACACCAACACACAATTTGTCTTGAGCAGAGCCTCGCCCTGTCAGTCTCTGGTCTTGCCCGGAGAATCTAAATTACAGAGGTTATAGGCAATATGCTGTCAGTCTTGGCTCACAGTACAGACACTGTCACATGCGCAGCGACGGACAAGGGTTTGTGTCAGCAAACTAACAGACTACTAGGAGCTTTTAGACCTACCTGTAGTCTACGTACTGATTGTTGTTTGCTCCCTTGGGGTAGACACCAATCCAGTCCATTTTAGAAGCCTGGTCGTTAGAGATGGACCAGGACACGAGCAGGTCCTTGGACCAGGCTACCTTCTTTGGACTGATGTCCATGGAATGTAAAGCCTCAGCCGTTACAACCTGCAAGGAATGGTCAGAGTGAATTCAAAGATCGAGAGGAACTTTCCAAAGGTTTGAATGTATCGGCTTCATTTAGCTTCTCAAAGAGGTGCCAATTCAGATTGCATTATTCATTCACTCTTAGATTTTTAAGAAGTTTGTCATTCCATGAGCCAAGATACGCCTCAAAGATCCACTGTTGATTACCATATGGCCCACTGTTGGGTAGACCAAAAGCAATGTTGAACAGCTCTCAACCCAGAATTGGTGTGATTTGTGATCTGACAAGTGCTCCTGCAACATTTCCTCGGGGCTATATATCGTAAGGTTTAGGGTAAGGGTTAGGTTGCAATTAGACATTAGGGTATGCATTAAGGTTAGGTATTGGGTCCAGAATTTAAATCATGAATTTGGTTAGCGTAATAAGTTGACGCAATTGTCGCAAGAGCAAGTATCGTACAACTGGTCCTATCTATCACATGATCATAGTATCTCTCGTACCAAAAACCGACCCTGATGAAATGTCTATGACTACCAATGATCATTATACAGTGCTTCCCAGAAAAAACGAAACCGAGAATTATCAATGTTTTATCATAACTTAGACACATTTGTAATTAATAAATGACACATATTTGGAAAGCTTAGATCCTCTTCTTTCATTTGATGCAATTTGTATGATGCATATTTCACGCATTGAGGTGTCATATGAAAGGGCAGAAACTCAACTTTCTAGAAATGTGATTTTCTCTTTTAAATTCAGATACCGTCCGCCGAATGAATTTTAGGTTTCCTCTCTTCAAATTAATTTTAATCACTCATGCGTGAAATATGCATCATATGACTTGCATCAAATGAAAGAGGAGGATCTAAGCTTTCCAAATATGTGTTATTTATTAATTATAAATGTGACCAAGTTATGATAAAAATCGATAATTCTCGGTTTCGTTTTTTCTGGGACGCACTGTACAATCTTGCATAATAAAAATAATCACCTGATTTTTGTAATTGAGACCATATGCTATCCACCAGCCAGCTTCGTTGAGACGGAGGAAAGGGTTATTGATGAACGCTGTCCGTGTCAGGTTTTGTGGAATCTTTCTCCAGACATTCCAAGAGGTTTCTCTTGCGGGCTGCCAAGTTTGCCATAATCTAGAAAATGAAGATAAACAATCATGATCTCTCTTGACGAACTTCAACTATGTATTGGGCTTGCTTCAAATCATCGGGTCATCGCGTCAAGTCGGGTGGTCGCGTTACACTATCATTCGTGAAACGAAAGCAGAAGACCGTGTGAAGATGCACGTTAATGCCTAGGTGCATTGGTGGATCCGGGGGCCCGCCCCTCCCCCCCCCCCTGTCAAAAATTTGTAAAAACACGTTAATTTTACCTTTTGTGCTCACTGCCTGCCCCCCACTGAGCGAAATATTGACCGACATAATTTTCAAATTTCAGCACACTAAATTTCAACTTGATTTCAAATTTAGGGCCCCCACCCCTAAGAAATCCTGGATCCGCGCCTGCCTATAGGGTACATACGGTATAAACCGGGCCCCGAACGATTTTCCCTACCCGTCGGGTTGCCGTGGATGTAGAGACCGTACGGGAACCTTCCGATCTTAATTTCTACGGCATGTGTGGTCACATATTCTGCGGTGCCCGGGAGGTGCCTGGTGAAAATTGGTCGAGTGAAATGCAAGGCGCCCGTAAAGGTGCCGTCAGGGTTTTATAGCCCACACGGAACCCTTCTAATTTCCATTTCTACGGCATTCCTCATATATGTTCTGCGGCGCCCGGGAGGTGCCCGATGAAAATTGGCGAGTAAAAATGCAAAGCACCCGAATGCCTAGGTCACATATAAACCGGGCCCGTACGATTTTCCCGTTGTATATTTTGAGATGCCGCCGTGAGGAGCCCGCACGGGCATTATTCATTTCGAATGGCCCCCGGACGGCAGACGCCCGGTGTTGTGCATTTCACAGGGGCTGTTGAGGGGCCCGTGAGAGAGCCGTAGGGTACACTTACGGCACCCTTGAGCACCGCAAGGCGCCCGTAAAGATTTTTCATGAGAATTTACCCATCAAAATCGTGAGGGGCCCGTCCGGGCACCGTCCGAAGCCCGCACGGAACTCGTAAGGTGCTCTACGGGCCCTTGACGGGCTTTATCCGGCCTTACGGTCAGATGAAAACGCCGGGAGAATTGGGAGCATCCAACATAGGACCACGGCGCCCGTACGGCTTAAAAAACTGTCCCGGCGCCCGTCGGAACTTTACGGCAGCCGGTCGGACACCGGCCGAAAATTCCCAAAATGTCTGTTTTTACTCGCCGTACGGGCTCCGGAGTATATATGTGAAAGCCCCATTATAGGGTGCCGGCTAGGTGTCGGCCGAGTGCAGGCCGGTAAGCTAAACGGGCTCTGTTCGATGAAAATGTGCACCCCGCGGTCGTCAAGGCGCCCGTCTGGGTTTTCCGGACGGAACTTCACATTATAACAGATGTGTATCAAGCTTACTTCGAATCATCGGTCTCGTGGCCTGACACATAGTCTGCTCTATCTTTGTCTCGAGGACTAATTTAATTTGGCTAAATAAGTTGGTATCATTGGCTGTTTCCCGGCTTCCAAAAGAGAGAACCGGATGTCTCTGGATATACTCACTGCCCACTCGTTTCTTGGACTGCAAAGATCTCGACCCCAAAGTGTACATTCCTGCTCATCACCAAGTTGTTTTGCATCCCTCCGTTGTCAAAGGGAATCTTCTTCCCAGTCTGATGCCAGTTTCCCCACGTGCAGTAACTCCAAGGATTGTCCACCGTGTCACAGGTAGCCTGGGCGCACCTGATTATTGCAATCAAAAACAACATATGTTTTTAAAGGTAAAGACCAGTTTGGAAACGCCCCCTCTCAAAAAATGAAATCGAAGCTCTTATTACCAATCATGTGAAAGAATATGTTTTGACTAATACGTGATTATACAAATTTTGCCGAGAAACCGTTTCCTAATTGATATATTTGGTAAATTATTATATCTATTTGGACCTGATAGATATAACGCACGTGTCGCGCACGTGTGCGTAGTGCCATATACATCTTTCTGTGTACAGTGTTTGTAACTTTACCAAGACTGGGCCAAATTCTTATCTTATTTTGATGATTCCAGCAACTTGCAGTACAATACTTATATGCTAGATGATTCACCTTTTCTGATCGATTCCACAACGTTTCTTTCACAATGCGATCGCATGACCATAACTGGTCTTTATCTTTAATAATAATAACAATGATATATATTAACTAGCATTCGGTACGCTCTACATAATACAACCACATCACAGCGTGTGATTACACAAATAGTGTATGATATTATACTCATCCTAAAAAAAGAACAAATAAAAGGAAAGAAATGAAAGGAAGGGAGGGTTAACTGTACTAGTAAGTAATTTGTTTTTTTACAGACGTGTGTCAATCAGATATGATTTTTTACGTTTGGGAACCGAACTTTTTACGTCACCATCCGAAAGACGTGACTCAGTTTCGAACTGGGTCCTTCTTAGTCAGTTTGAAGACGAAGACAGAGAGCTCATCGAGTGAACTTGGCACTAGACCAACTCACATCTCCCTGTTTTCAAGAATTTCTAAAATTGGTCTGTGGAATTAGATGCATGATTTGACAAAATATGGGATATTGTTCCATTCTTTAGATGCGGGTCCAGTAATGATGCGATCCCAGCAAGGCTTTATGGAATGGTACATGGACATGGAAGCAAAAAAGGGTCCATAGAGGAGCGAAATTAGAATGAGATAGTTGTGAACATGTAAATCAATCTTTAATATAGACCTGAATTTGATCATTTACAATTATTATTTTGCAAAAGAGGGAAAAAAAATGCATTTAGTACACAACACACAATGTTGCATTATATTTATTTTTACCTTCTGATAGGGTCAGGCTTGCTTTTAGATCTACACATGTTATTGCTTTGTTTCATGCAATGTTGCCTTTCTTTTGTATTAGTGTACACCTCTATACTAACACCTTGTGTCTTCCAAAAATGTAATAAATTATGATGTGTATGAAATTTTTTTAGTTTTTAATATATTAGTGATACATAACATTATTTGAGCAGTAGCAAACCAATTTGATTGGCCTTTATGGTACTCCCCTAACTGTTGAGACCAACTGTCAAGAAATATATGTTGATACCTAAACTGGCTACCGTTCACAATTGCAAAATATATTATTCATGTACCAAACAAAAAGAAAAGAAAAGTGGCAATAGCTACATTATGTCTTGCCTACCTGTGACAAAAGTAGGGTGATCCCGTGCAATATCTTCCGTATGACATGAAGCCTTTATTTCAATCAAACAAGATAATCTCTTAATATGACTATCACTACTGGTTCTTTTTAGATTCACTATATTACATGGTCTTATATATATATATATATATTTCTTTATCTTTTGGAGGAGTTATATAAGGAACAAAGTAGTAACCGGAGACATTGCACGGAATTACCGATGACCAAAGAGTACTTATTTTTGTTGTGAACAAAAAAAATATCTTGCTTTCGTGTAGAGTAGTTTACTATTAAGGTGTGAGATCTCTTGTACCTGTGTACGAAGTTATCCACTCCGATTCCCCCAATCATGATCTTGCCCTTATAAATGCTGTAGCCCATTACTTGAGCGACAGGTCTGGAGACAACAGAGAAGATAGGTGAAGCTGAAAGAAAAAAGAGGGGGTTGAGGTTCTTGTTAAAAGTGATACTGCAGTGATGAACTTTCAGCCCTAGCGTTTCAAAGTTCCAAAATAAAATGTATAGCAAATACTGACTAAAGACTACAACACACTTTCAGGCTCTGGAGGGCCAAAGAATGCAGCATTTAGATTAATAAAAATGCAAAAATCTTCTCGCTCGGTCGCTACGCTCCCTCGCATAATATCCTTCAAAATGTACAAGTAAATATTGTAGAACATCTGTATTTCCTCCCTCGTCCCTCGCATTTCGCCCCCCCCCCCCCCGGTCACGAAAAGAAATCGCCGCCAGTGCTTAATTTTTGTTTGTTTATGTACCTAATTTCCACTTCGCAGACAGATGACTCGACTCGAGAACCAACAGGATAGCTAGTGAATCAACGAGTGACGGGACCGTACTGCTACAGCTGACCTGAGAGGGGATTTTGCGGTAGTGCTTCTAGTACAGTATGGCTTTTAATAGACCGGTTTACTAATGTATGTCGAGCTATTATCAATTAAACCTCTAGTCTAAAAAGAGGGTACCCATGGATTTTAACAAACTCAACAGACATCCTTTCCCTTGATTTTGGCCCATTTGACGCCATAAATGTGTCAAACGCCTTAAGAACCCAAAACAACCTTTTAAACACATTTGCTTGGACAACCAATGAGTTAATAACTCCTTGGTACAACAATGTATTTGACTGCCCCCCCCCCCCCCGCCCCTAGGAAATAATTTGCAATAAGAACGTTGTTCTTACAAGACATTGCTCTCCATGCTGCAAATCTGTTGCCACTGGCGTGCTGCCAAGTCCGATACATCTTCCCTTTAGGAGATATCATGAATCCTTCATACTTGGCCGTGAAAGGATTCTTGATCAGCGTCGCATCCGTTCCAAGAAGCGCAGTACCGGCTACAAGACCCCAAGTACAGTTGGTGGTTGGAGTGCCTATTCAAATTGAAATTTCAAAATACATTTATTTCACATCTGTAAAAAACTACAAATGTATTCAGAAATAAACAGGTTAAAAAATAACAGAAAACAGGTGGAGGCGAGTTGGTTCAGTTGGTAAAATCCTATGCCTGTCTATTAAAAGACCATGGGTTTGAATCCAGCCCGGGCGGATGATTGAAGCTTGTGTCATGTGTTAACGTGTCCCTGCCCTGTTTCATAGACGCAGGCTGCGTTACATTAGAAAACAATCTGAACCTCTGAAAGTACGTTAAATGATTTCCCGGCAATGCTGGCGTAATGAAAATTGCAGGGCCTGCAGGAAGAGTATTATTAATATTGATGTGGCTACCCTGCGTAAAAAATATAGAAGATCCAATCATTCATCATAGTTATTGTTATTATTATCATTATTATTTTTATTGTAATTATTACTTTCATTATTTATTATCACTTTTCTTATCATTATTATTATGATTATTATTATCGTTATTATTATTATCGTTATTATTATTATTATCATTATCATCATCATCATTATTGTTGCTAAATATATTACTCATTGCGGATATAGTATCGAAAATAATATCGCTAGTGATATTCGTTTGTCTCGCAATGTGGTCAATAAGGAATCTAAAAGATCACGACGTTTCGTATGCTACTGCAATACTTCGTCAGGTGATAAAAACTGTTGTAACTGTTGCTTACAACAGTTTTTATCACCTGACGAAGTATTGCAGTAGCATACGAAACGTCGTGATCTTTTAGATTCCTTATTGACCACATTGCGAGACAAACGAATATCACTAGCGATATTATTTTCGATATCATTATTGTTGTTACCATTATCAGGTTACCCTTTCTCTATTTATAATGTACATACCTTTACACCAATACAGCTTTGAAGTAGTACTGATCGAGCGAGCAAAAACCATGAGTTGCTTGCGATACCAGACTGCAGATACGGAATCGACGAGCGTGGATCGCTTGGGCAAGATGACCGGGATGGAGTTGGCACCGACTTTCTTCCACAAGGAGAAGTTCAACAAATTGAGGGTGTCTTGAATCGCCGAGTAGACCTGCCCATCGGATGCTTGCACAAAGATCTACATTAGAATGATGATAGTGCGAGGGCATTTTATTAACTGATCAAGACATGGGTAGAAATCTTTGTCACATATACAATAGTACTACCGAATATCAATAAATATGGAACTGTGAAAATAAATAATTGTAAAAATATAATTTTACTTGATCATTTATGTGATTCAAACTTTCGACGGCCTATCAGTTCAATACAGTCGGAGATAATTATACAAAAATCTTGGATTTGGTTGAGAGCAGTGAACTTGAAAAGACTGACTTGATCAAAAATCAAAACAAATTGTTTCGCTCGATGTACATACAATATAAAAATTAAGCTATAGATCATTACATAGGCATTATTTATTTACCAATGATATTAAAAAAGAATGGACGGTATAAATTTGCCGCCCTAAACCGTTCCGGAACAATAAGGAAATCATATTATTTAAATGGTATATATATATATATAATGTATTTTAGAACTCTTTTTTGTTGTTTTTTGTTTCACATTTCAAATTAAGTTCACACAGTATCTAAAAATGAGTTCCAGAATGAACATGTAATTATTGCGTACAATTAATTGTATGTTAGATAAGTTCTTTCCTGTTATTCTGTTTATATCAATTGTGTTTAAACATTAATTTATATATTTGATCTTGTTATTGTTTTTAAATTAGGTTTTATAACATGACAACCATTATCAATCAAGTATTTGATAGCATAATGAATTAACTTCATACATATTTTGGATTCCAAACATTGGAAATAAATGTTTTATTGCCTCTCATGAGTCATCCATGGCAAGTTATATATATTTCATGATTTAAAATGCTCGGTAAATTACCGTCTGGTCTACACCCAGACTGTCTACTATCCTCATGGTCTAATAATTATTGTGTCTTCTTATCATTCTGGTCTAATGATAATTAAAGCTTATAGTCATTTGGTCTTTTCTCCAATACGTGTACTATCTGTAAGTTCAAATAACCATTTGATGATTATCATGATTTATGATAAAATGATTATTAATTAGTGGATAGTAGACGAAATGGTCATTAGACAAACTTGGAATAATACCGACTGGAAATTAAACTAAATTAGCAAAAGTCCAAATGGGTAGTAGACAGATTTTCTACAATATTTACTTTACAATATATATTTTGCGAGAGAGCGTAGCGACCGAGCGAGAATATTTTTAGCTTTTTCATTAGTCTAAACGCTGCACTCTTGGACCCTCCAGAGCCTAAAAGCGTGTTTCAGTCTTTAGTCAATATTTGCTTTACACTTTTCGTCTGCACTTGTTCAAATTTTCCGGGTGGGGGGGGGGGGGATGAAGAAAATGTAATGACGTGTCGTTAGGTAGCAACAGCAGTCCATACTAACATAATCATGTAGAGTATAAAATAGCTTTTAAAATGACACCCTTTTCATATTTAAAAAATCCGGTTTCGACATTTCCTGCTTTTCTCTGAAACTGCATATTTGGAGGGCAATTTTTGCAAAGTCGGTCAGTGTTTAAAGTATATATCTTTGTATTTGACTGGAAAGGGCATATCTTTAAGTATCTAAATCCCAAAAAGGTACGGTTTGTGCCAAACAGATTAAAGCTACGGCCACAGAAAGAAAGCCGATTACTAAAAACTTTAGGGGAGCGTGGAGTTTGGCATGGCTATGTGCATTTATGAGATCAAGTTACTGCTAGAAATTGAGACGAAACAGAATTGGTGTGAGAAAGTAATGGCAGTTTTAGATTTGTAGGGGTCAATTTGTCAAGAATTTGAGATATTTTTCACGGAGTCGGTTTCGGAATTGAATTTCGAGTAAGAAAATGACATTTTTGAAGGTCAGGTTATGCGTCGATGAAGAAAGAACATCTGTTGGACTATTTATAGGAATTTGTTAGAACTCTGTAGGATCTAGGATAGCTGAGATAAGCGTTGGTCACATCCCACCGTGCGTGTTTTTAGTCCGTACGGTTTTTGGGGAGGCCACGGCCGCCACGTTTTTCTGAAAACGTAGGGAGGGAGTGGCAAAGGCAGGGAGGGAGTACCGGCAACGCGCGTCACACGCACTGTGTAAGTACGTAGCCCGCACGCCACGCCTGGCCGTGAACGGTTGCGTGCATCGTACGTTGCGCACGTGGTAAGTGCGTTGTAAGTGCTTACAACGTGCTTACAACGTACGGTCTCCGTGCGGTTGCCACATTATCATACGGAGGCCGTACCTACAAGTGCTGCTCACGTACGGTGTCCTTACTCACTCGCATGTTGTAAGTGCGTGCACGTGCGATGAACTCGGTGTATA